>CM052452.1:6882652-6940341 GCA_028533085.1 Varecia variegata
AATAATCAGGGAACCAACCTGTCTCAGAAGATAAGCAATGAACGACAATGAACAGGGACAAGTAAACCAGCCTTTCTTGCACAAAATGCGTTTCAGGATAAACAAACAGCCACAATGGAAGAGCGAAATTTATTCTTTTGACAGAAGAATTCTATTTCATAAATGTCAAAAAGACAACAAATAAGAAACATCACCATTTTGAAACCTCTGATGAAATAAGTGGTTGAGGCAGAGATTATCGCTGGGTGAAGCCATTCGCTGACATGCTGATGGGGACACTATCACGGGGCCGGGGGCTGTCAATCATGGCATCAGTGGGAGGGAGACGGCCACGGCCAGACTTGGCACCAGTGTCAGCTACCAGAAAAAAAAGGAATTGAGTTAGCAGATTCCAGAAAAAAATGTATAGGCCAGACAGAGTTCAAAGAAAGAGAACAACGAAATATGGAAAAAGCGGGACAGAACTGTGGAAAGGTGTGTTTTCTCATAACCACCTAAAGGAAGGAACCCAAGAACATAGGAAGAATCCAATGAAGTAGAGTCACGGTCAAGATCCAGGCCCTCTAGTCCACTCCTGGTTACCTAGCAACCAGGTCCCCACTGACATCAAAGGAAGGAAGCAGCGATTGGAACCAAGACCACCCACGGCGAGGGGCCGATGGCCCAGGGGGACTTGGGGAAGAGTTTGAGGACAGAGCACGAAGGAGGCCACAGATGGGGAGAGTTTGTGGATGAAAGACAGGATTTTCTGGAACCTGCGTTCTGGAGGCTTCAGCTGCTCTGAGTTGAGGCTTCTCCAGCTGAGTTTGGTCAGATGTGAGCAGGCCACAGGTGATCGCTCATCAGTTCCATTCACTGGCGTCGGTGTTGGGGGTAAGCATCCGACAGGGAAAAGGAGCAGAAGGAAGTGCTCTCTCTCCTGGCACCGCCCCGTGGGGGGGGGGGGGCTGGGTCCCCCAGAGTGGGGCACAGACCTGGAGGGAAGAACTCGGTGTGAGGGTCCCAGCCACTCCACCCAACCGAGAGGGTTCCACCTGAGCGAAGGTAAGTGGCATGTGCACCTCGGACGGGCCGTGGTCATGGGCCAGGCTGGGAACTGCAGAGGGAACTTCTCACTCTTGAGGGAACGAGGACCTGGGGCTCCGGCTGGCCAGCGGGGCAGGGAGTTACTGCCGGGAGAAGGGAAAAGGCTCTTTAGTGGAGAATTTAGGGAAAAAGTTGCTTTGCCAAGGCTCGGCCAGGAGAAAAAGGTTCACAAAGTCAAGATAGAGGGGCGGTCCTCTATGGGACATGCCAGGAGCCCTGGCCAGGAGGTGAAAGGTCCCAAAGTTGAAAGAGCAGGAGAAAAAGGACTTCTGAAGGGTTTGGCCAGGACGATGGGCCAGAGAACTGGGAGAACGGAGCGGCTGGCAGGTGACCACCATGACCTCGTGGCCCAGTCCCTTGTGACAGTGGGAGAGAAAATGCCACTAACCCCATGGGAAGCGCGGACAAGCAAGAAGGGGTACGGCAAGCGGGATACCCCAGAGACGCGGTGTCCTCATCCCTGGAGCCTGTGGATTTGTTACCTTACATGGCAAATGGGGGCCTTGCAGGTTAAGGTTACGGATCCTGAGATGGGGAGAAGCGCCTGGATTCCCAGGTGGGCCCAGTCTAACCACGTGAGTCCTTAAAACCAGACAGCCTCTCCAGCTGAAGGTAGCGCGAGTCCCTGGAGAAGAGGCAGGAGAGAGGCCTGAGCCGCTGCTGCTGACTTGAAGACGAAAGGAAACTGAGTTAGGGAATGTGGCCCCCTAGGAGCTGAGGACGACCCCCCCGACAGCCAGCAAGGAGACGGGGACCTCAGTCCTCCACTCGCGTGGAACAGAGTTCTGCCCACGACAAGGAACCCGGAAGCAGAGTCTCCCCAGAGCCCCCAGCGAGGAACGCAGCCTGGCTGTCACCTACATTGTTGGACTCGAGGCAGAGAAACCGCCTACATACCTTGGCTTGTGGCCACTTCCTTGCATCACTGCAACCCCTTGATGCCATCGTCACATCTCCCACTAGTGACACTGATCTGTCTCCCTCATATAAGGACCCTTGGGATTATATCGAACCCACCAGGATAATCCATCTCTCCATTTTATTATAACAGCCTTAATTACTCACATCTACAAAGTCCCTTTTGCCAGGTAAGGTAGCATATTCACAAGTCCTGGGGATTAGGAGGTGGTGACTTCAGGGGTGGAGGGTAGTTAGCGTACCACAGTGGGTGTCTGCAGACAGTTGATGTTTAAACCACGTGAGCAGGGAAGAGAGAGGGCCCAACCCCCCTCCTCAATCTCTCCAAAGACCTCCAAGCTCCAGACCCCCTCCTGTCTCTCCTCTCTGCCCCGCCCCATCCACGTGGGCTCTGTGTCCTGGAGACAGACAGAGGGGAAAGGGCAGCCCATTCCACAACCCGGGTCCTGAAGCCACAGCACACCTGATGCTCTGGGGACACAGATGCCACCCGCACCCCCGGCCACCAACAGGAATAGTCACACCCAGGTGCTGGGCTCACAGCTTCCATGTGAATTGGCAATGAGGACTCACCTTCAACTCTGCTTTGTCAAAATTCCTCCAGGACGTGAGTAAGAAAAAATTCTTCCGTTCTCATTCCTTCTGCTCCACCTTCCCCCACGGAGCGGTTTTTCTCCTGCAAACACAATACTCGTGTCAGAAAAAAGAGACAGAACTACTTTATTCAACACCTCCTGACTAAATGCCAGCTTCTAAACACTGACATCTGATGCTCCTGTAGATTGGCTTTTTGCAGAGGAGGAAAGGGAGCTGGCGTCACAGAGCTGATCCAGGCTGCGGGGCTGGCGGGGGCCCTGGAATTCGATCCCGTCTGGAACTGGATTCGTTTCCTGTGGCTGCTGTGACAAATTACCACAAACTTAGTGGCTTCAAACAACAACAATGTGTTCTATCACAGTTCTAGAGGCCAGAAGTCTCAAATGGGTCTCCTTGGGCTACAACCAGGGTGTCAATAGAGCTGGTTCCTTCTGGGGGCTGCAGGGGAGGATCCGTCCCTTGCTGCTTCCAGCTTCTAGACGCACCTGTGTTCCTCCGTCCGTGGCTGCATCGCTCCAGACTCTGCTTCTGCCGTCTCATCACCCTCTCCTCTCTGTGTCTCTGGCTTTGCCCCCCACCTGTCTCTTATAAGGACCCACTCCTAAGGTGTGTACACAGTCAAAATATATACTCACAAAAAAGCCTTGCACTCACATATTCATAGAAACTCTATTCCTAATAGCCCCAAACTAGAAACAACCCAAATGTTTCCACGACAGTGGAAGAGAGAAACACATCGTGGTGTATACATGCAATGTAACACCACTCGGCCAAAGAGGAGGAACAAATTTCGATGACATACAACAGTACGAATGAGTTTTGTAGGTACAACGTTGAGTGAAAGAAGACAGACACAAAAGAGGGCATACGGCAGGATTCCATTTACATGAAGTTCAAGAACAAGCAAAACTAATTTCTGGTGCTAGAAATCAGATGGTGATGACTGGACAGTGGTTGCTGGGTGGTGGAGGAATGGTCGACTAGGAGAGGGTACAGGGGAACTTTCTGGGGTGACTAGAATGCTCTTTATCTTGGCCGGGGTGCTGGTTGCATGGACGTGTTCATTTATCTAAACTCATCAAAATACTTGCAAGATTCGAGTATCTTATTGTACATAAATTGTACCTCAATAATAGTTTTTTCTTAATGAAAAATTCATGTAGAAGTAATATTTATCACCCATTGGAATAGGAAAAATTAAATTGAACAATAATACTCAGTGCTGGCAAGGTTGCTCGAAAGCAAACACTCACATGGTGGTGGTGAGAACATACATAGGTCCAGCCATTTTGGAAGACAATTGGCCATACTTATCTACATTCTAAATTTACCATTCCTTAACCTAGTATTTCCACTCTTAGGTATTTACTTTAGGGAAATACTTACAAGTGGACACAGGGATTCATGACGAAGAGACTTTGTCTCAGGGAAACTTGGGGGCTGATGGAAGTGTTCTATATCTTGATTTGGGTGATGGTGATTCAGATCCATGCATTTGCAAAACTCTTCAAACTATACATTTAAAGTGGATGCATGTTAAAGTGTTAAAGTGTATAAATTTGTTTTCATTGCCTCCAATTCACCCTGTTGGTGACAGAGGGATTACTTAACATTATTAAGTGTGAAATACCACATGCAAAAATTACAAACTGTAAGATTCTGTTCATATCAAGTTTGAGAGCAGGTAAAACCCAATCTTTTCTTTTAGAGATGCAAATTCGATGGTCAAATTATGTTTAAAAAATGACTCACCTCTTCAGTATTCCTCCCCAAAATTCATAACCCCAGTCTAACCATGAAGGAAAAAATGAGATGAACTCCAATTGAGGGACAGTCTACAAAATACCAACCAGTACTCCTCGAAACTGTCAAGATCGTCAAAAGCAAGGAAAGTCACAGCCAAGGGGAGCCTAAGAGGACTTGGTAATTAAATGTAAGACAATGTCCCAGATGGAATCCTGGGACAGAAAAAGGACATTGGAGAAAAACTAGTGAAGTCCAAACAAGCTGTGGAGTTTAGTCAATGGTAATGTGCCAATGTTGGTTTCTTAGTTGCAACCGTGCCATAGTGACGTAAGATGTTAACAGTAGGGGAAACTGGGTAAGGAGTCCATGGGAATTCTTTGTACTATCTTTGCAACTTTTCTTTAAATCCAAAACTATTCTAAAATTAAAAGCCACCGGGCACGGTGGCTCACACCTGTAATCCTAGCATTCTGGGAGGTCAAGGCAGGTGAAGACCAGCCTGAGCAAGAGTGAGACCCCGTCTCTACCAAAAATAGAAAAATTAGCCAGGTGTGGTGGTGTACACCTGTAATTCCAGCTACTTGGGAGGCTGAGGCAGGAGGATGGCTTGAGCCCAGGAGCTGGAGGCTGCAGTTAGCTATGATGACATCACTGCACTCCAGCCTGAGAGACCCTGTCTCAAAAAAAAAAAATTTTTTTTTTTAAAAAAAAGGAAGAAAGAGAAAAAGTTCTTTACTGTCCCTAATTTCTCATTTCCTCCATCCCCACTACTAAAGGAAATACTGATTTTCAGTTTCGTGTATTTTATTTCGACCATAGCAGCCCACGGGCACAGGGCGGGTTCACACCCACGGTCAGGTCCACCGGGTGTGCGTCAGGTGGCACCGTTCCCCGGGGTGGTGGTGGCGTCCCACCTGCTTACACCTCACCGTTCTCTCTCCAGATCCTCCACGAATCTCCTCTTCCTCTTTCTTTGATCTTTGCTCCTCCTGCGCGCTCTGCTCGGCAGCGCCGCCGCTGCTGCCATCTCGTGGTATCAGGGAGAATTACATCAGCCTGAGCAGGAAGCAGGAAAGTCCTAGAACACGGTTAAGTACAGTTAAAGCCATTGTAATGTGACTAGAGAAAGGAGGTCCATTTTGAGTCCTGATCCGTGTCCTAAGGCATCATTAAGGAATTTACTGTGCCTAAGGCATCTTTAAAGAATTTCCACATACTGTGCATTTGCTACTCACTAGGAGAAGAGAAGGACAAGCTAACCAACCGATAGCTCAGAAATAACTTTTTTTCTTTTAATTCAGCTTCCCACAAGCCCAGGGACACGGAACAGGCTCTACTGAACTAAGAACCCACTGTGGCATTTCTGAAATCATTCCGTGCTATATAGTCTAGAAACAGATCTTTCCTGTGCACTGCAAATTTGACCGTGATGGGTTCACGTCTTAGAGTTCTAAAGGCATTTGCATTTTTAAGAATTACCTCCTAAGACATTAATATAAAAGGTTTTCACAAATCAGTGGAACTGTGTTGTTCATGGGTTGGAAGACTTAATATGGCTGAGATGACAATACTAACCAAAGCAAACTACAGAGTCAATGCAACCCCTATCAAAATCCCAATTGTATATTTTGCAGGAAAAACTCAACCTAAAATTCATGTGGCATTTCAAGCAACCCAGGATATTCAAAACAATCTTTAAAAAAAAAAAAGAACAAACTTAGAGGACTCACAGATGAATGGATAAACAAAATGTGGTATATATACAATGGAATATAGCTCGTCCATAGAAAGAATGAATTCTGGTACCTGCAACAACACGGATGGGTCTTGAAAACCTTATGCCAAGTGAAAGAAGCCAGACACAGAAAAATATTGTATGATTTCAAGTTCAGAGACAAAAAGTCGATTAGTGGTTAGCAGAGAGGAGAGGAAGAAGCAATGAGGAATTATTGCATAATGGGGACAGAGTTTATGTTTGGGATGATGAAATCGTTTTGGAGATAGGTAGAGGTGATAGTTACACAGCATTGTGTATGTAATTCATTCCACTGAATTATATGCTTAAAAATGGTTAAAATGGCAAATCTTTTATATACTTTACCACCATAAAATATTAAAATTAAAAATAAATGGAACTGGGAAAGACCACTTAATTAAATCCACAAGGATGAAAATATCATAATAAATGAAAGTAAGAGGACAGGCTTGATTGTGGAGCTATCTTGAAAAATATTGATGAAAATAAGCTTATCTTATATGACATTTAACATATTTTACATTCTGTTCCAATGAACATATTTTACATTCTGTTCCAATGAACATATTTTACATTATGTTCCAATTAATTGCTAACTCTTAAAACAGAGACAAAAGTCTTCATTTTTTTCCCCAGTAAAATTGTATCCTTCCCTTGGAAACACTCAAGCTGACCACACATGTACAGCCATCAGGGTGGGCGGGGTGTTTGAGTACAGACTGATTTCATAATGGTTAGTTCATGGAGAATGATTTTGTATCTTGAGGCCTTTTGCTTCTCTGAGATCATGAATATATTAAGTATACGGAAAACTAAGGATCTGCTGGATTCGTAGGAACAGTTGCCATAGCTCCGTGAGCAGGAGGCAGGGCCAACTCCAGGATTTGCAGAACCCAGTGCAAAATGAAAATGCAGGACCCCTTGTTCAAAAAGCCTTTAAGAGTTTCAAGACTAGACCGGGCGCGGTGGCTCATGCCTGTAATCCCAGCACTCTGGGAGGCCCAGGCGGGTGGATCGTTTGAGCTCAGGAGTTCGAGACCAGCCTGAGCAAGAGCGAGACCCCGTCTCTACTAAAAGTAGAAAGAAATTAGATGGACAACTAAAAATATATATAGAAAAAATTAGCCGGGCATGGTGTCACGTGCCTGTAGTCCCAGCTACTCGGAAGGCTAAGGCAGGAGGATCACTTGAGCGTGGGAGTTTGAGGTTGCAGTGAACTATGATGACTCACTGCACTCTAGCCTGGGCAACAGAGTGAGACCCAGTCTCAAAAAAAAAAAAAAAAAAAAAAAACCACAAAGTAGTGATGAGTAAAAGCAATCATTTTTGAGATAGCTCCAGTAAGTGAAATGTGACATGAAACTATGAAATTCATGTGAACGACACAGTCACAGGCCCTGCTAAAACCTCTGTGTTCTGTTGCCTGTGTTCCCAGTGGAACTAGCTGCTGCCTTTTGGTTACTGGTTAGTGAGAATCAGGATGGCATTGTTCCCATCCAAGTCTGTGGACCCCGGGTTGAGAACCACAGCCGAGAGGGTCTCCTGGGTTTGCCAAATCCTCAATAAATCACCCAGTTCTTCTCTGTCCTTCTTTCTCCAGACTAAATCCAGAATTAGTTTCCCAGCCTGAATGTTGAAACCTTTGTCTCCTACAGGGTTTATCCCAGAGCCACACCCGGGATGGTTACGGGCAAGTTCCTATGCAAGTGTCAGGTGAGTCATCACCTGCCCCCTGACGCCTCCCTGACGCGAGGGCTGCGTCAGGTGCTTCCTCTGTCCCTCCGAGGCTGCAGCCTCCCCGCCCCACTCTGGCCATCCCATCCCTGCCTCCACTGACCTAGGTCCAGCCCGTGGACTGGGGTGATGCCGCCATGTCACTTCGGAGTTGACGTTGATGCAGTTGAGAGCTGGTGTTGAGAGCCGGAGAGGGCAGCTCTCGCCCCGCCAGCCACACAGAGCCTGGGCCCCTCACGCGCTCCATGCAGGCATCTGCCCACCTCACCAGCCCGCGGGGGAGGGAGACGAGAACCTTGATTGTGCTTCACTGCTGCGAGCCCAGGGCTTGTCTATAGTGGCAGCTGGCATTAAATATCCTGACACACTCAGATCCCAAAGCCCCAAGCCTAGAAGAGAGTGAAGCAACCAGGCAGGTGGTAAATGATGGAATATTCTGCCTTCAATAAGAAGTTTTTTTAAAAAGCTAGTGAACATCGACTGAGATTATTAGGAATTGTTCCAAGAACTCAACATTCCCAGAGTCCTTTAATCCTCATACCCCGAACCTATGGGACTGGTCTCTATGATCATTGTTCCCATTTTACAGATGAGAAAACAGAGGCACAGAGACATGAAGTAACTTGTCCAAGGTCACACAGCCACGAAGGGATGAAGCCAGGATGCTCACAGGCTCATTTCTTTCCTAAAAATGGCAAGTGCAGGGCACGAGCAGGGTTGGTCAGTGACCGTGGTCCTGGTGAAGCAGCTGAGGGGTTAGGAGCAAAGGGACAATGAAGAGCCTCAGAAGGTCTCAGCCACTCCTCAGCCGGGTGACTGTGACAGGCTGGACAGTGGCCCCCAAAGATGTGCATGTCCTAATCCCCGCATCGACAAACACGGCAACGTGGCCTTACAGATGTGACCGAGCTAAGGATGCTGAGATGGGGAGATTATCCCAGATCATCCGGTGGGCGCAGTGTGATCACAAGGTCCTAACGGGAGCGGGGCAGGAGGTCAGAGTGAGGAAAGGGGATGTGACCACGGAAGCAGAGAGAGGGAGTGGGAGATGCTCTGCTGATGGCTTTGGAGATGGCGGAAGGGGCTGCGTGCCAAGGCAGGGGAGCAGCACCTGGGAGTGGGAGCAGGCAGAGAAATGGACTCTCCCCTGCGGCCTTGAGAACAAACACAGTCCGTCAGCACCTTGAGTGTAGCGCTGCTGACCTCCAGGACTGTAAGGTGATAAATCCGTGTCATTTCAGCCACGAAGTCTGTAGTCATTCGTTAAGGCAGCAAGAAGAGACCAAGACAGCAACCTTGGGCTTGGCCTTTTAATTTCCTGGGCCTCCGTTGCCTGTCTATAAATTGGAGAAAGTGTTCTCTGCCTCCCTCGCCAGTGGGGAGACTCGAACAAGATGATAAACGCAAAAAGGCTCGGAAAATGTCCTATCAATGAGAATTGAATTTTTCAGTCCATTTCAGCCTATCCCTGGGGGTTAGCTTTTGGGACGAGAGCCGCTCCCCCTCGCGCCCTCCCTCCCCCTCCTCCGTGCAGGGAAATCTCCCAGTACGTCCTGCACGGTGTCCCCCTGCAGACTCAGCTTCTAGGTGGACAGCAGATGGCCGGCCAGGTGTCAGTGGCTTGGCCAGAGCCCAGGCTGGAGGCCGTGGGATAAGATCAGATTGTCACACCAGGGAGGACAGCAGCGGTGATAGCCACTTCCTCCAGTGCAGCTGGGTCACCCCATCTACTTAGCCAGGTGGAGTTCTCCAGTGTCAAGGGCACTGGCTGAGCCAAGCACGAAAGCTAGTCCTGGTAAGGAGACCTAAGCCAACCCCACACGCTTGCCCTTCTTACAGTCCCTTGTCTCTACCAAGGTTCCGTCACCCATTTTGCCCACTCCTAGAATGTTTAACAGCATTAATGATGCACCAACACTGTTGGTTGCCTACCCAGCACTCATTCCTCCCTTTTTCCTTTGCTCCCAAAATTCCACCCGGCCCCAGGGGATGAGTCTCGATTGGTCTAAGCCCATCCTGACATCCTGTGCCTCCTTGCCAGTGAGTGGTTGGTGAGGATGCGGAGAAGTTAGAACCCTTGTAACACTGTTGGTAGGAATGGAAAATGATGCAACTGCTGTGAGAAACAGTATGACAGTTCCTCAACAAAATTAAAAATAGTATTACCATATTGTATTAGTCAGCTCAGGCTGCCATAACAAAATATTATAAACTGGGTGGCTTAAACAATGGAAATCTATTTCTGACAGTTCTGGAGCCTGGAAGTTCAAGAGCAGGGTGCCAGCATGGGCGGATTCTGGGGGAAGGGCTCTCTTCCTGGCTTGCAGACGGCCGTCTTCTTGATGTGTCCTCACATGGCTTTTCCTTATTGCCTGCGTGCAGAAAAGAGAGAGGGAGAGATATCTGTCTCTTCCTCTTCTTATAAGGCCACCAATTCTATCATATTAGGACCCCATCCTTATGACCTCATTTAATCCTACTTACCTCCTAAAAGCCCTGTTTCCAAATACAGTCACACTAGGGGTCAAGGATTCAACATATGAATTGGGGGTGGGGTGCATAATTCAGTCTGTAGCTCATCTGATCCAGTAGCCTCACTTTGGGTATATACCCAAAAGAATTGAAAACAGAGTCTTGAAGAGATATTTGTACACCCATGTTCATAACAGCACTATTCACAATGGCCAAAAGGTAGAAGCAACTCAAGTGTCCATTGATGGATGAACACAACAACGAAATATGGTATATACATACAGTGGAATGTGATTCAGCCTTAGGAAGGGAATTCTGACACCTGCTACAACTTGGATGAACTTTGAGGACATTTTGCGAAGTGAAATAAGCCAGTCACAAAAAGACAGATACTACACGATTCCACTTATATGAGGCACTAGAGTAGTCAAATTCACAGACACAGAAAGCAGAACGGTGGGTGCCAGGGGCTGGGGGGAGGGGGAAATGGGGAGTTGTTGTTTAATATGGACAGAGTTTCAGTTTTGCAAGATGAAAAAATTCCGGAGATCGGTTGTGCAATACTGTGAATACACTTAACACTTAGTAAACTTAAAAAGGATTAAGATTGGCTGGGCTCACACCTGTAATCCTAGCACTCTGGGAGGCCGACGTGGGAGGATCGCTTGAGGTCAGGAGTTCGAAACCAACCTGAGCAAGAGCGAAACCCCATCTCTACTCAAAATAAAAAAATTAGCCAGCCGTCATGGTGCACCTGTAGTCCCAGCTACTGGGGAGGCTGAGGCAGGAGGATCGCTTGAGCCCAGGAGTTTGAAGTTGCAGTGAGCTATGTTGACACCACTGCGCTCTACCAGGGGTGATAGAGCGAGACTATCTCAAGAAAAAAATATTAAGGTGGTAAGTTTTATGCTATGCATTTTTACCAAAATAAAAACGCTAAAAATAAATTACCTGGAAATCCCTCCAGCATTAGAACAATAAACCAATCGGCCACCAGGGGGCGCTCTGCACCCACACTCCCGTTTCATTTCGCAGCCCGCCCACCCCCACCCCCCAGCTAGCGACTTCTAGAGGAGAAAAAAGGACCCGGTGCTGGAGAAAAATGAGGGTTCCTCTCTCCTGTCCGTCCCCCCACCCGTTCCCCAGACGGAAGCTTGCTCTGCGTAAGCGAGCGAGCGCGCACACGCACATAGTCACCTTCCCCCCACTCCCCCGCGTGAGTCCCAAACTGCACCAAACTTCTGCCACATCCCCAGGCCTCACCGTCTTTGAGCCCAGTTCTTTCTCTGGGTCCCTTCCCTCTGTTCTAGAGACACAGCAAGTCTAGGATCGGGTGCCCCCGCCTTGCCTGGTTGCCTGCGGGCCTCCTAGATCCAGGGGCTGGGGAAGAAGGGAGAGGGGACAAGGACTCACCCACCCACGTCACGGAAGAGAAAAACCGAAGTCCACGAAGGCAAAGGGACACCGCAATGGAACCAGACCAGAGACTTCATATCCCAGGGCTGAAAACTTCCAGGTCAGCCAGACCTGGGGCTTTCAGGCTCAGCTGCTTACCCCTGGGCCTCAGTTTCCCCATCTGTAACATCTCTAATAATGCCTGTCGGGGTTGTTGGGAGGATTGAAAGAGCTTAATAAAGTGCCTGATCCTAGAAAGTGCCTGGTGAATGGGCTAACTGCTATCCCACGCCCCTTATGGGATGCCGGCCAGAGTCCCCTCCTGTCCTCCAGCGGTTTTCTGCTATTAATACACAGGCATCCTCTGTCTAGTTGCACTTTCTCTTAGGAAACCTTTCCTGAAGCAACCTGCACCATGATCTTCCAGCCACAGGGTCAGTGATGTAACCACGTAGGACTCACTGGGTGACAAGTAATAGAAACCCGATTAAGCCACCTCAGGGAAACTGGGGTGTCGCATGGAATCCAAGGGAAAGTTGAACAGCTAATTGCTGAGAAGAGCAGATTTGGGATCTGGACCCCTTGGGGAACACAGGAATATCCTCCCTCTCCTCCCCCCACCCCATGTCTCTCTCTCCCCCACCCTAAGCCTGCTTCACATGTGCCTACACCCACTTCCTCCAGCCCGCTGACCTCCCTGCCACTCCTAGAGCATGCCAACCACCCTTCCACCTCAGGGCCTTTGCACGTGCTGTGCCTTCCGCCTGGCACACTTTCCCTCAGATCTCCTCCCTTCAAGTCTTGACTCCAATGTCACCTCAGTGGCACCTTCCCGGACCAGCTGATTAAAGTTGGAACTGCACCCCACCCCCAGTATAATATAGCCCCTCCCTACTTTCTTGCTTTTTTTTCTTTAACCTTGGTTCCCCCCCCAAAAAAATAAGTTAATCATAATCCTTGGTGCATAACACACTCATCAGCTTGTAATTAGTTAATTTTAAGAATGTAATAAACACCCGTGAAACCACCACCCAAAACCAAAGCTAGGATCTTGACAATGGCTTACATCTGGCCATGTGGTCCCCCAGGGCCCGGCATCGCACTTCCCCACTGTACTCCTCATCCTGAATCTCGTATTTATTCTTCCCTTGTTTCCTTTTCATACAGTTTATTATCACATATGTGTGTCTATAATTTTAGTTGCCTCTAACTTTATAAAAAAAAAGGAATCATGTTTATGTATTGGGACATTTTTTATTGAATATTCTATTTCAGATCCATCCATAATTGTGGTGCGTGGCTATAAAGTCCCTTCATTTTGAGTGTCGTGTAATATTTCATGGTGGAAATTAAACCATCGTTTGCTCTCCCGCAGATGGGCATTTGGGTCGTTTCCCAGTTTGGGCCACTGAGAACAGAGCTGCTATAAACATCCTTCTACGTGGCTCCTATTGCAGATGGGCAAGAATTTCTCTGCAGTGCAAACCTCGGAGCAGAATTGATGGACCACAGGGAGGTGCGTGCTCAACTGATAGAGCCAGACTGTTTTCCAACACGGTTGTACCAAGTCACACCCCCACGAGTAATGTCTAAGAGGGCTTTATTTTTCTGCACAGCAGTTACATTTTGTGATGCACTATTTATTTGACTTATGTATTTGTTTACTATGTGTCTGCCCCCTTCTAGAATGTCAGCGCCAAGAGAGCAAGGATTTCTATGTCTTTTGTTCCCCATTGTATCCTCAGAGCCTAGAACAGTGTCTGGTACATAGTAGGTGCACAATAAACATTGTCTGATTGAATGAATAAGTGGATGGCTCTAAATGGGCCCTGAGAGCTCACAACATCACATATTACTAGCCCAACAACTTAGAGATGAGCTGACTCAACCCTTTCAGTTTCAATCCCTCAAATCCAGAAAAAGGACCATTGTCCAAAAAATACTGATACCTGGACCCCACCCCCAACCCAGGCCAACTACAACAATTTCTGAGGGTGGAGCTTGGATGTGGGCAATTTTTAAGCACTCCACGGATCCTCACGTGCATCCAGGGTGAGACCCAGCCCTCCCAGGTGGGCGACTCATCCCACCCAGAAATGCCCAGGCCCCACTCAACTCCTGCTGAATGTGAGTTTCAGGGCAATGCCCAGGAATCTGTGATCACCCGGCCCCACGCCCACACCTGTCCATTCTCAGCAGTCGCCCCATCTCCCTTGTGTTGCTCTGACATACCCAGCCCTCTCCCACCTCTGGGCCTCTGCACCTCCCTGTTCCCTCTGCTTTAAACCTTCTTCCTTCTACCTGGCTTAGCCATAGTAAGACCTATGGATCCTTCAGGGAGTGGTTGTAACATCACCCTGACTCCTTAGACCAGATAGGACTGCTCAGCTGGCTGCCATCCATTAGGCGCTCAATAAACACAGAGGCAGCATGGTGTTGTGGGAGGTACAACGGAATTTGGGACTCAAATCCCAGCTCTGCCACTTACTCCCTGTGGGAACTTGAGCAAGCCACTCAACCTCTCTGAGCTTCAGGAGTTTTTTTTTCCCCCTACATGTGTAAAATGAGGACAATAGTACCTACTTTGTGAGGCAATTGTGAAGAGTTAGTATTATGTAAGTGCTTGGCACATAATAGACACTCAATAAATGACACCCTTATGTAATGAGCACCAGCCATGCCTCAACACACCGAGATAGACACAACACAGTCCCTGACCTCGTGGATGTCTCACTCTAGCAGGGACAGGTTTCACTTAAGAGGCTAATTGTGATACAAGGTGTCCTGTCAAAGTCTGGGCAAAGGAACACAGAGGAAGATGGGGTGAATTCTGGAGAGGCTTCCTGGAGGAGGTGATATTTACTCTGACCTTAAATAGCATTAGACAGGAAGTCCAGAGACTTAGGTTCTTCCTTCCAATTTGCTGCTAAATCCTCAAGTGACCTTGAGCCAATCTCTTCCCCACTCTGGGGTCCCCAGATCCATTTCTGTAACAAAGTTGTTGAGCATCAGCTCTGAATCTTTTTGGTCACAGCCAAAAGGAGAAGAATCTACTAGAAGCTAGAGCCCATCGTCCCAGAAAAATGGAGACGTGCAAGTTTGCCTGTACTGGGGGAGGGGGCCCTTCATGGACCCCCAGAAAGCCATCGGTGAACCCTCAGCTGAAGTCCCAGAGCTCAGTGATCCTGTTTGGAGTGTTATCACACAGACCTGGCCCTGCCCTCGCACACAGCCTCTCTCTCTAGTCTGCCGCAGGTGAAAGCAAACACAATCACTGACCCAGTCTGGAAAAGTCCAGCCAGCACCGGGCTGCAGGACAGAGCAGGGGGCCCTGGGGAGGGGAGGTCACTCCAGCTGGCCCAGGAGCCAGAGTTCGGTTCTGGGAAAGCGCCCCTGAGCAGCCTGTCCTGACCTCATCTAGCTTATCGCCATCTGCCCTCCGCAGAGGAGCGTGGGCCACTCTGGGCAGGCTCCCAAACAGGTGCTGACCCCCGTCTGCCTCCCAGGCTGGAGTTCCCGGACGCACCCTCCATCTTCCCTAATCTAAACACTAGCAAGCCCTGTGTGGTCCAACCCTCTCCCAGCTGATGAGTGTCCTCAGCTGCGCCCAGCTAGTCAGAGGGAGGGACTGACCGTCTCATTAACACTTAAACTGCTGCCGCCACAAGGCAATGCTCACCCAACATTTATTGAGCACCTATTGTTTGCAGGTGGCTGTGAATGAGAGGGCAGAGGGCCTGCCCTTCCCTTCCAGCAAGATCTCTGCCTCCTGGCTCAGGTCCCCTCTCCTAGCCAGGAGGCAGGATGCTGTTCCCATCCTGTCACCTGGAACAGGTGGGTACTTTGGGGAAAGCAGGCTCAGGCCGGCTAACTGAGTACTGGCAGGAGAATCAGATCTGGATTGGTGTCTGGCCTGCCCTGAGCTTCGTGTTCCTGGGCCTGTTTCTTACTCTCTCTGGGCCTCAGTCTTCTCATCTGTGCAGTGGGTCCCCTGGTTCTGTCTGACCCTGAGTCGCGACTGTGGCCGCTTCCCACCCATACAAGTAGCGAGAGGACACCAGGAGGCTGGCCCAGAACGCTTTAAGATCTTTCTCTAGACAGTCTCTGGATCTTAGTCACTCAAGCATTTATTGAGCACCAGTTGTGTGCCAGGCCCTGGACTGGGCGACTGGTACGCAGAGATGACATAGATGCAAGCAGGTGACCCCTAAACACCGCACTCTCCGCCTCACACCCTGCTCGGGCTGGGGAGGCCTCCTGGGGTCCCAGGCGGGCCTAGCAGAGGGTTTGCGGCGCCGGGGACTCGCGTGTCAGCGCCGGCGGCGCTCAGGGCCGCGATCTGTCTCCTCCCCTTCCTCCTCCCCCGCCCCTCCCCTCCCTCCGCGAGTGCCGCCGCGGCCGCCTCCCACCCGCGGGATCCCGGCGTCCGTCGCCGGCTCCTGCGTCGCCCGTCGGCGGGGTGGTGTGTCCGCGCGCGGAAAGCCCGGCGTGGCGGCCGCGGGGCTGGCAGGGAAAGGGCGCGGAGGCGGGACCGCGGCTCCCTCCCACGCCGGGGGGAGCCCGGGAGGCGGCGGTGCCGGAGCGCGAGCCGGAGAAGGAGCCAGCGCAGAGGGGAGGCGGTGAGCGCGCGGGGTGCTGAGGGACCCCACCCCCGGCTCCCGCGGGGGGCCCGGGCTCCGGGAGGGCTGGGCTGGGGAAGGGGGCTGTTACCCCAGGGCGGGAGGCGGTGACGATCGAGCTCCTGGCTTCGCCCCCTCGGTGACGCGACCCCCTAGGGGCCCTGGGCCGCGCCCGCAGCGCCCGCATCCCCGCATCCCCCCGCACCCCGCATCCCCAGGGCAGGGCGCGGGCCCGGGGGAGGGGAACGCTGGGGAGCTGAGGAGGGAGCCCCGGGGAGTCTCGAGAACCGCGCCCCCGGCCCCAGCCCTCCCTTCGGGCCTGCCCCTGGGGAACGCGGGCGGGGCGACCCCCGACGCCCCCTTGCTGCCCCCATCGGGTCCCCATTGTTCTCAGCGACGCTCTCCCGGGAAGGGGGGAGGGGGTGCTTGCGCTCTCCTCTTAAAGGGCCCTCTCCCCCTCTTGTTTCCAGGCAGGTCGCGAGCACGAGTGGGGTGGGGCGTGCCCACGGGCCCCCGCCCCCCTCGTCCCCCTCGTCCGCCCGCCCAGCTCCGGAGCCGCAGCCCAGGCGCGCCGGCCGGGGGTCCGCGCCGCACCCCTCCCCCGTGCGTTCTGCGGCCACCCGGCCCTTCCAGGACACGGTGGAGAGGGAACAAGGGGGACAAGGACGCCCCCTCCAGCAGGAGCTGCGGTGGGGTTGGGGGCGCCTGGACCCGAGGCCAGACGAGCAGCCCCACTGAAGCCAGGCGCAGGGTCTGGGACGCCACTGCGAGCGCGGAGGGCCGGCTGAGCGCCGCAGGAGCAGCAGGCTGGGCCCGGGCCTCCTGGGTGACAGGCTCTGCGTGGCCAGGAAGAAGGACCGGAGACCAGCAGGGAGGAGGCTGGACCTAGAGCAGGGGCAGCTGCCTCACTCCCTTACCTGAGCCCGCTGAGGGGGCCAAGGAATTGAGAGCCCTGTTTCCTGCATCCTAAGAAAGACACTTGCTTTCCAGGGCAGCACCCTTTTTATCTGAGACAGTCGTCTGGGGAAGAGGTCCTTGGAGCCTGGGTCCCCATCCCACATTCCTTTCACTGAGGCCTCTAGGCCCCAGAGAGGCCCCGAAGTTAGAAAGGAGGCCAGGCAGTCCTTGCCGCCCTCCTGGGGAGAGAGGAAGTTGCTGCCTGCCCCTGGGCCCAGGAGGAGCTGGGCCCCCAACAGCGGAGGACCTGGCCCCCGAGGCAAAGGCGGCCATGTCACGGCCAGGCCAGGGTGGGATGGTGCCCGTGAACGGTCTGGGCTTCCCGCCGCAGAACGTGGCCCGAGTGGTGGTGTGGGAGTGGCTGAACGAGCACAGCCGCTGGCGGCCCTACACGGCCACCGTGTGCCACCACATTGAGAACGTGCTCAAGGAGGACGCCCGAGGCTCCGTGGTCCTGGGGCAAGTGGACGCGCAGCTGGTGCCCTACATCATCGACCTACAGTCCATGCACCAGTTTCGCCAGGACACAGGTGAGCAGACTCCAGGCCAGGCTGCAGCTGCCCGGCTGCCACCACCTTTCAGGGCAGGATGCTGAACTCCCAGCATCCCTGACCAGGGGGTCTGGCACTGCAGGAAGGCCACATCTGCCGGTCCAGCCTCCCTTCTGCACAGCCACACCCCCCAGAAAAAAAGGACAGTCCTGCCTAGTCCAGTTTAAGACCTGGATTCCAATGCAGCCTCATAGTAATTGTAGGACCCTGGGCAAGTTGAATCATCTCCCTGAGCCTCAGTTTCCTGATCTGCAAAATGGATAGATCAATATCTTTTACCACTGTGTGAGGATTAAATAAAATTGTGCTCACTGAGCACAGAACCTGGAAGAATATTAGCACTCAGTTATTGCAGAATAAGGGTTTAACATGCACTTTCTCGTTTGATTTTTTCCCAACAATCACAGGCAGTAAGTCTTATTATTGTTTTATTAGTAGTAGTTCCATTTTACAGATAAAGAAACTGAGTCTCATGGGAGCTGAATGATTTAAACTCAGAGCTGGGACTTGAATTCAGGCATCTGAATTCCAGAGCCAAAGCTCTTAACTGGTGTCTGACACTGGCTCGAAGTGGCGGTGGTGGGGGCAAAGTAATGGTGGTGGTGGTCATTGCGGGGTGGAGGGTGTTGGTGGTGTTGATGGTGGGGGAGGAGTAATGGAGGAAATAAGGTTGGTGGTTGTGCTATCAGTGGTAGTACTGATGGTGGCAGGGTCATGGTGACAACAGAGACGATGATGGCAGTGCACCAGTGTCAGCGGTGGTGGTGGTAGCATTGATTGTGGAATTCATTGATGGTGGTGATACTGGGAGTCATGTGATGGGGCGGTGATGATGGAAAGAATGATGTTGGTGGCAGTCTTGGTGGCCATATGGTGTGGGTGGTGTTGCTCGGCAGTGTTGGTGATCGTATCGGTCCTGTGTTGGTGCTGTCAATGCTTGTGTTGGTGGCGATGTGACAGGTGATAATGGTGATAAAATGGAGAGGTCCACTCTCTTGTGTTCTGCAGATCTGCTGTTATTGTGGAGCTATCTCCCTGAGTCATTGCCCGGGGGTCTCAGTGACGAGCTTGGTGGGCATTGGGGAGGGATAAGGCCCTGCCTCATGGATGCTGCCAAAGAATCCAGGCCAAGTTTGACCCCCTTGGACCAGCTGGTGGAGTTTGGGGAAGTTCCCGTGACTCTCTGGGTGACAGAACTGCATGTAACACCCCTGGGGACAGTAGGATGCTTTCCTTCTCTCTCGAGCTGTGTCATCCAGTAGCATAGCCACTAACTGCATGTGACTATTTAAATTTACATCAATTAAAATTAAGTAAAATCAAGTAAAATTTAAAATCTAATTCTTCAGTCGCACTAGCCACACTTCAAGTGCTCAATAGCCACACGTGTCTCGTGGCTACCTTGCAGGACAGCGTAGATCCAATTGCGTCATCGAAGGAAGTTCTAGAGACTGTGCCGTTCTAGAACATTGCTTGGTACCTACACAGCGCTCACCAAGTCTTGAAACACAGGCGAATTCATAACAAATGGCTTATTGATGTTACATTTTAGTACATCTGTGTTTCCATGACTCTAGGCATTGCCCACAGTCACCAGCGGTGCCAGTCATTCATGCGTTCCGTCATATGCTTGCTCGATCCGTTGTGTGTCAGATTCTGCGCTGAGCACTAGAGTACAGCAAGGAGTGAGTAGGGCCCTTGGTACAGGTCTGCACTGAAGGTCCTGGTGTGTCAGGGAGCAAGAAAACACGGAGTCGCACGGAGCATCATTGCAGGTCTGAGAGGCTGGAACTCAGGGGAAGCTGGCCTGAGGAAGTGATGTTTGACCAGAGCTGAAGGACTGAGGGGGCCAGTGTCCCAGGCAGAGGGAGCAGCCAGTGCAAAGGTCCTGGGGTGGGAAGGAGCAGAGTGCATTCAAGTCCATTGCTTAGAGTGCAGTGAACTCTGAAGATGGTGCAAGATAAGACTGAGCAAGGACCAGGCATACAGGCCTGGACAGCCTGAGAAGGACTTTGAATTTGATCCTGAGAGCAGGGGAAGTCATCGGCTATTCCTTGTGCCTGTTCTCCCAGAGGGGCCCTGAGGCCCGGGTGGAAAGTGTGAAGTTTTGGGTGTCGCCTGCCCCATTCTCTGTTTCAACCTGGAGGTGGAGGGCAAGGGTCTGAGAGCAGAAGGGGCGGGCTTTCTCCTTGCTGTGGGGTCAGAGCTAATGCTGGGTGTGGAAATTTTCCAGGACCCTTGGTGGGGGGCTGGGGTGGTCTTTAGGAGCAGGGACAGACCCTCCCCGGGCCACCAAGTCAGCAACTTTGCCTTTGCTCCTCCTGCACTTTGGGGGCCCCTTGCTATTCCCGGCAACCCTACTTGGATTTCTGAGTCCCCAGACCCCAACTCCCTCCATCCCCCTTTCAGCAGGCCCCTTGCCCTCAATAGCACCGCTTTTCTGTTTCAGCCTCGCTGGGTCCCCCAGAAGTTCAGCTCCAGTCACCCCCACACCCCTCCCCTGAGCTGTTCACGCCACACCTGCCCCCTGTTTGCCGGAAAAGGGAAAAAACCACTCATTCCTCAACAGGCTCCTGGGAGCCTGCCAAGACCCCCACCACGCCAATGAGGGAGGAAGGCCTAGAAACCTCGTAGGGGCTGGCAGGGGCCCTAGGATGCCCGGAAACCCACTGGAGGGAGGGGCAAGATGCCTCCCCGCCAGACATGTTACAGTTCGCACCCCGACCTTACCCAGGAGTAAAACAATGTCAAGAAAGTACATCTCGTCCTCATTGTTAATGGTCTGGGGAAAAGCCAGGACCAGCAAGGAGCAGACCTGAGTGCCAGGCAGGTGAGGTGTCCTCACAGGCAGGTGTCCTCACCGCTCCAGGTCTCAGTTTCCACATCTATGAAATGGGTGAGAGCATCGCATCTCTAGCAGGATTGTTGGATTAATAAGGAGAATTGAGCTAATTTTACCCCACAAACGTCAATTAATCACCCAGTCTGCACCTAGCATGTGCTCACCATTGTGGATGTGAGAGAGACAGGTATGAGATCCTAGATCTTGTGAAGATTATGTTACACACGTACGCACACAAACCAATATAAAACTGTAAAACCCAAAACTTGTGTGTATGTGCTGAAATGAACACAATCCTCCCCCTAGATTTTCTAATTGTGAACTTCTTGATATTTTCATTGAAGCCACACTTTAATTTGGGGGGAAAGTTGCTCTGACTTTGCTAGTACCCCAGCACAGGAGCTGGTAGCCTTTTTCTGACAGGGTCAGATAATAACTATTTTAAGCTTTGTGGGACCTACAGTCCCTATTGTAACCACTCAACTCTGTCATCGTTGTGTGAGAGCAGCTATAGACAATATGTAAATGAATGAGTGTGGTGTGTTCTAATCAAACTATTAATAGTTCAATTTCTGGACACAGACATTTGAATTTCATATCATTTTCGCGGGTCATGAAATATTTTTCTTCTTTTTTCAACCATTTAAAAATGTCAAAACCGTTCTTAGTTCCTGAGCTGCACAAAAGCAGGTGGCGGGTGAATTTGGCCCATGGGCTGCGGTTCCCCACCCCCTGGCCTCCCATGTTCTTAACCTGCCGTGGGGTAAGACGGTGCCGGGGCCACGGAACACCCAGCGTGGTTTGTATACACCTCATGCTGTGTAACTGCCCAGGGGCAGTTACGTGTGCATACACACAACACACGCAGCACCAGCCTGCTCAGACACCACTGACCCACAGGCACCCTGTCCACACGGTGGCAGAAAGCCCAGGTGTCAGGCTGAGCCCGGAGGAGAGTCCAGGCCCCGCCCACGGGGGCTGCTGTTTGTTCAGCCGCTGCACTCTCACCTCTCCCCTGCTGGGCTGTTTTCTCTGCTCGCCATGGGGGGTGAGGCTCCCTTTGAAGCCCTCTGGATCGGAAGCCCACAGTCCGGGCTGGAAACTAGAGCCCCCCACGTGGAGGCTGAATGCCGTGACCCTGGGCCAGATGTGCGTTAGATCATGAGATCGCTAACGGTGGTGTCCCAGGCAGAGGGCTGCAGGGCAGAGCCAGAGGTAGGCCAGGGACGGTGGCTCGCTCACTTGGCAGGGTGTTCTTCCCATGGGGCCATGTGCTCAGTTTCCCCCAGAGCTTCCTTCGTCTTCCTCTGTCCCCAGCCATCCCTTCCACAGACAAACCAAGAGGGGAAAACCTGGGCTGAGAGTTCTGCCCAGATGGGCCCAGGAGCCAACAGGGTCTTGGGGTGAGGGGGTTGGCTGTGACCAGCAGTGGGGGAAAGGTTTGGGAATGGCTTTCTGCCCCTGGTGGGGGGGACACAACTTCCCCGGGGGTCACTGGCATCCGCTGCCATTGGGACATTGTCCTCCGAGGGCCACACCCAGACCCTGAATTTTCTACCTGGTCCCCACAGCCGGACAGAGGTGTGACTCACGCACTTCCCTGGCAATTCCCAGATTGCTCGCTGGCCCCATGTGGCCAGGAGCAGGCAAGGGGCCCCTGTCTGACTGGTGTCTCCCATGTTCCTCTCCATCTGCCACCAGAGGGACTTTTGGTGGCCTTCTGCCCATTCTGTAGATGGGACAGCTGAGGCCGAGAGAGGCCAGACTGGGGACCGTCCACAAATGCTGTGCCTGAGGTTCCAGGCACTGCTGTCTGGCGCTCCCGAGCTGTCAGGCTGGAGTGACAGGTGGCGGCTGGTTTCAGGATTTCCCAGGCCTACATCCTTCCCTGCAGAGCTGTGGCTTCACTCAGCCCTGGTCCCTTCCCTTAGGGGAAGGCCCTATCTGAGGACACTGGGCTGTTGGAGACCAAGAAGGGCCACCCAGAGGGGAGGAGCAGCCCCCAGAATTTAGGGACAGCACCTCTAGAAGTTAGACTCCAGATGGGGACACTGAAGCCCAGTGAGGGTGAGTGACTTGCCCAAGGTCACACCGCCCATCACTCCCAAGCTAGAACCTAGGCCTCCCACGCAGGCCTCAAGGATAGAGAGCAGGTGACATTCGTTGCCAGCGCTGAAAGCATCTCCTCCCCCTTCTCTCTCTGTTGGGGCTTGTTGCCAGGGTCTGAACCAAGAAAGGGACAGCATGTGCTACCCTGGAGGCCTAGGGTGCCCGTCTGCCTGGTTGCAGGACCCCTTGGGACCCTCTCCCAGCCAGTCTGGGAGGCCCCGGGGCCTGGGCCTGATGCCAGGGACAAGAGGGACTATGTGGGGGAGGGAGCGAGGAGGGGTCCGTCTCGTGGTGGCAGCAGGTCCAGCCAATCCATCCGTGTCTCCCGAGACCACCCATCACACTGCCCGCATGCCCACCACTGCACACCTGCCTGTGGCTTCTGGCTGCTTGTCTAGCTCCAGGAGCCTCTGTTTATACCTTAACTGCATCATCATTTTTATTGGATGGTCACTGGTGCCTGCTCAGGATCAGACCCTGGGCTGGATCTTGGGGACTGGGTGAGAAAGACAGAATTAATCTGGAGTCTAATCCATCAATTTCAAATCAATTTCAGAGTCTAGTGGAGATAAAGGCAAACTGATATCACGGGAATAGCATGTGAACCCTCTGACTCAGGAGGCCAACAGATACGGACCAGAATTCCAGCTTGGCCCCTGGCTGGCTGTGTGACTGTGGGCGAGCCCCTTAACCTCTCTGAGCTTGTTTCCTCCTCTGTCAAATGGGGGTGAGAGGACTGTCGTGAGGATGAGATGAGATAACGTGGGTAAAGCACGGAGAATGCTACTTAGTACTCATGCTCAAGTAGGAAAAGGATTTCGGTGCCCCACTGGAGGGGTGCAGGGTGCTTTTGGCCATGTGATGCGGGTGGTGTATGCCTGGGGCCTCTGAGAGGAGGACTTCTTGGAGGAGGAGTCGAGCGAGAGTGTATGGCTTCGGTAAACAGAACGACCAGGAGGGACACTTGCAGCAAGGCCCTGCCGGAGAGCTCAGGCTGGCACAGAAGGGGGAAGGGCTAAAGGAGGCCCCTTGGGGCCCCCCGGGACCCGGCAGGCTGGGCTGCCAGCTGCTGCCTTGAGCGGCCAGGCCCTGGGGGACTGAGAGCCACAGTGCAGGACCAGCCTCATTCATCACAGGACTCAGAGGCCAGAGCCGGAGCAGGTGGGGCAGGGGCTGGGCACTTCCTACTCTGTCTGGGCTCCCTTCCCCCAGCCGGCGGGCATCACCCCATTTTACGCGCAGTAAAGCTGAGGCTGGCAGGAAGCCACCTGCCCCAGCTAGGAAGAGCAGGTCTGAGATCAAGCCTGTAGCCAGGTGGGCAGTGCCGCTCCCAGGCTCGCCTTGTGCCCCAGCCTGGCTGCCCCAGGACCTTGGACAGTGCCTCCATGCTCTGCCCGCCCCTCAGGGGTGGGGTGGGGATTCCAGGGACACAGCCTCATCACAGCCCTTTCCCTCTCCTCCTGACACCCTCCCAACCCCCTCCCCGTCTTCTCCTGCTTTCTCCCATCCCCCAGTGTCACCTTCCCAAGTCCACTGTGGAGTCTGGAGACAGTGAGGCTGCAGGGCTAGGAGGGGTGTGGAGGGGTGATAAGGAATGATGGGAATGAGGGTCCCAATGGGGACATGATAGAGGATGTGATAAGAGGGGGAAGGGGAGGCCAGGATTGGGGGGTGCCGGGAGGTTGGGGGTGGGCAGGACTGTCCACAGGGCTTCCAGGTGCCATTCAGGTGGTGGCCATGGGGTCCCTAACTCGCTCCCCAGAGTGGCATTCTCGGGTACATGCAGGGTGTCCCAGGCCTCCCCCTCCACCTCTGTGTCTCCCGGGCCTCCCTCCTCCTCCCAGCTCCTGCGTCACTCCCAGTGCGCAGGACAGACTCTGGGCCCCCAGACAGTCACCCCCATGAGCCCACCCAGCCTCCCGATTGGCACAGACACTTCTGGTACAGGAGGCCAGGCACCGAGGAAGTCCCAGGATGTGGGACTGTTCTTGACCTTGGGGCCCCAGGAACTGCCAGGCTGGGGGCTGGGTCTCCCCCAGGTCCTGCATGTTGTGTCCTTGCTACGGCACCCTGGCCAAGTGCCTCTCCCTCTCTCGGCACCCCCCGTCGTCCCTCTGGAGCTACTCCAGGCTGCTACCTCTACCTGCCCAGAGAGCAGTGGCAGCCGGTGACGGGGTGCAGGAGGGAGTCTGGCACTGGGCCCTGGAGCCGAACACCCTGAGATGCAGAACAAAGGACGAGGCAATCAAAGGAGGTGGCCGGGACAGTCCTGGCAGCAGCCGCAGCAAAGCGGCCTCTTGTCCTGATGACAGGCTGGGCCTTTGTCCCTTCTCCCTCCAACTGCAGGCAACAGCGTCAGGGGAAGCACAGGGTTTACCTGAAATGTCCCCGTCTTGGAGCCCTCCCCGGCTGGGGTGAGCATCCCAGCTTCCTCCGCTCTAGGAATGAAGGTTCACTGATGCCAAGGTGTTAGTCACCTGGGGCCAGGGAAATGGCAGTCAGAGGGCCCTGGGTTCGAGAGCTCTCTCTAATTTGCTAGCTGATCTTGCCCACGTTCCTTTCTCTGTGGGTCAGTTTCCCCATCTACGCAGACACTGCAAGTCCAGACGCTTACGGGGCCTGGGCAACTAATAGAAGCGTGTGCAGTGTCTGGGAAGGCAGAGATTTTTACCCGTCTTGTTCTCCGGTGTCTAGTATGCAGTAGGTGCTCAATAAATACCTGAAGGCACGAATGGGGCAAGCATAACTCAGCTCCTGCTAACTGCTGCCCAGGAGGCCAATCCCTGTGGCCACATCCTCGGATATTTTGGGGGTTTTGAAATCCAGACATGTGTGGGTCTACCCTCATTCTTAAATGTTGCTCACTTTTTAAAGATGTAAATAGCACGTGAGCCAGAACAAAACCACATCCACCCCAGCTTGCGATCTCCAGCCTAGTCATGTGGAGCATTCGGTTAGGTTCATTTGTGTGTATCTGGTTATTCATTCATTCATTTCTTCATCTAGCATTTTCCATGTGCCTACCCCCTGGCCCCCAGCCACAGAGGGATGCTAAGGTGACTGAAAAGCAGCCCAGCCTTGGAGGGGCTGCCAGGCTGGAGGGAAGACGGATGCCTCAGCACCCAGGGGGCTGCGTGCTTTAAGGGGGTACTTCAGGCGCGAGGTGCCCTGAGGGCCCCAAGGAGGAAGTGGTTATCCCCTAGCATGGCCCAACAAGGCCGAGTGCTTGCACAGGGGCAGGAAGATTGAGAAGGAACTCAGCAGGAAGGGCAGCGGGGTTGGGTGGCTGGAAGGATATTCTAGGCAGGAGGAACAGCATGTGCAAATACATAGAGGCACAGCCACAAAGGGCGTGTTCAGAGGATGGCTGGAATTTTGGTGTGGTTGAGTATGAGGCTGTGCAGACAGCTTGTGATGGGCTTCGAAGGCTGAGCTAAGGAGCTTAGGCTGATTCCTAAGGGCACTGGGGAGCTATGGATGGGTGTTGAGCAGAGGGGTGACACAGTCACACTTGCGTTTGTGAAAGGTCCTTCTGGGTGCCATGTGAGAATACACTAGGGGGTGGAAGCCGGGACACAGGACGGAGGCAGCTCCTGCAGTAGTCCAGACAAGCAGTGACAGTGGCTTGGGCAGAGTGGTGGCCGTCGGAGTGGGGAGTGGTTCCAATCCTGGCTGGGTTCAGTCCTGGCTTAGTAGCTTAGTAGCTGTGTGACTTCGTGCAAGTCACTTCACCTCTCTGTGTCTCACTCAGCATTTGTACAAGGCAGTGGTGATAATGGCTCTCATCATTATTATATTATTAATATTGCTGTTATCAGAAAAACCTACCCCACAGAGTTGTTTTATGGATTAAGAGTTGATCTATATGAATCCCTTAGAACAGTGCCCGGCCCTCTGTGAGTGTTTACTATTTTTATTACGATTATGCCCATTTCCCAGACAGGGAGCAGCTCAGAGGGCTCTAGGTGGTGGGGGACCCTTCTGTTCCCTCCCCTCTATTTCCTGCTCTCTGCGGCTGCTGCCGCCGTGCCCGGATCTGAATCCGAGTGTGTGGGAATCGGGTGACCAGGAAGCCACCACACGGCCACGGGCTATGCACAGCCCGCCACCCGCTGCCAGCAGCCTCCGAGGCGGTGGCCCCTCAGCCTCCCCCAGGCAAGGCCGGGGACCCCATCCCCGCACATCCTCTCTCCACCACCCCGGCTGGAAACCCCGGCCGGCTCCAAACGTGCGGAAACCACTAATGGGCCGCAGCTTAGCTTGACGACTCCCAGAGGAGAGTTTGGAGGGAACAGAACACCGCAGGGTTATTGATCACACGCAGGGCGGGAGCCAGCAGGCGGCTGATCCTCAGGCTGCAGTTCGTATCCCAGCCCGGCCAGCGCCGCCCGTAGCGGGACTTCCACGGCTTCTCAAGGAGCCTCAGTCTCCCCATCTGCCAAATGGGGCTAATAACAGCGCACATGCCTAGGGCTGCTGCGGGGACTGGGAGGTGAGGCGTGAGCCCTCAGCACGGCCGCTGGCACGGGGAGCCTCTCGCTCCGCTTGTTGCTGCTGCTGTTCTCATTGTTGTTGTTGGTGCCGCTGTTAGAGGGAGTTGACCAGTTAGACACTCAGCCAGGGCGTTAAAGGAGAAGCAGCTATTCCAGAAGGTCCTACAGCAGTCTGGGTTGGAAGCTCAGCTATGTCACTTACTCCTGGTGTAACCTCTTGTGCCTCAGTTTCCTCCTCCAGCACATGGGCTGGTGGGACTAGATCGGAACAGTCAAGGGAACAGCGAGCAAAGCCGGGTGGCCTGGGCCCGGGTTCTGGCTGGACCATTTCCTTGCAGGTCACCCTGGACACGTCCCTAAATGCCCTGTGCCTGTTTCCTCACCTCTAAAATGGGGCAATGATGTCCCTGCCTCAAGGGAGGCTGGGAGGACTCAGTGAGTTCATGGGAACGACTGTTATTGTCAGCGCTTCTGGCTTGGTGGCAGATTCAGTAGAGACTGTCACTGGGGCCGGATCCAGTGGGCGCTCAATCGGGCTTCACTTACCACCCAGCCCCCGTCACAGGCCTCAGCCCCGCACCTGACAGGATGTCCCACGACCGCCTCCCACGGGCCCCTCTTCCCGGCAGGGTCTGGGTGCCCCCACATGAGATCACTTCCCCCTAGGAAGCCACCCCCAAAGGGAGGGGTTCCCTGTGGGGCTGTTGAGGCTGGCCCAGCTCAGGGAGCAACTGTTTGGAGGCCGAGGGGCAGGCAGGAGGGCTCAGAGCCTTCACCCCTCCATGGAGTCAGCTACTACTTAAGGCCAAGGTGGGGGGCGCTGAGACACCCACACAGCCCACCTCTAGGTGGGGAGATGGGGGTCAGATCAGAACCATGCTCTCAGGGCAGAAACCACACGTGGCTAAACAACTGAGGGCAAAGCTGAGGTAGTGAGCTCCCCGTCGCTGGGAGTATCCCAGGCTGGACCACCACTTGGCTAAGTTGAACTCTTTAGAACCAGTCCAACCTGGGCCTTCCTTTTCTCCATGAGTGGAGCATCATTCCCAGCCCTCTGCTCTCACCCTCCTAAGAGTTCACCTCTCCAGGCCTCAGTTTCCTCATCTGCAAACTAGAAATAACCTTGGTCCCTCCCTGGAAGACATAGCGTCCGGATAAAATGAGTGAGTGGCGAGGCGAGTGCTGAGCACAGCACATGGCGGCACACGGCGGGCGTCAGAGTTAGTTAACACTTTGCTATTTTCTACCCCATCTCCCCCGTCCTCTCTCCCCTGCCCTGGGCCTCTGGTTCCCCCTGCGGATGGTCTCGGCCTCCAGGTTTCTGTCTCTCCAACTTGTTCTGTCTCCTCAGCCACAGCTGTCCTTGCACCCACTTCACTGTGGCCCACTTTGCTCTTGGCCTGTCTCTGACAGTCTCTTTGCGCATGTGTCTCTCTGTCTCTCTGTGTCTCTCTGTCCCTCTCTCTCCGCCTGTCTCTGCCCCAGCCACGAAGCGGTCCCTGGCTGCTGTGGCCGTGGCCGCCCCCACACTCCGTCTCAGGGGCCCAGCTCCTGCAGCCGTCCAGCTGACGGTGACCCAACCCCCTTTTCCCTCAGTGCAGCTGGAGGAAGACTGGAGTTTTCCAGCCAAACGTTGTTAAGAGACGTGGGGACGAGAGGGAAGAGGGAAGCAGACAGAGACACAGGCCCAGCAGGTCCCTACTGCCCTGGGGATGCAGACCCTGCAGCCAGCACAGCCGGGTGCCCTGCAGGCCGGAGAGAGGCGAGGTCTCCTGTAGCCCCCAGGCCACCAGCCAGAGGCCCTGCCGGTCTCCCAGGCTGAAGAACCTCCGGCCCCATCTTAGACCCATTGTTCTGGCTGAAAATCTAGGCCAAGGCCACTGCGGAGGAGAAGGAGCGTTTCCAAGGCCGCTGCCTTGGAAATCTCAAGATCGACGTCCAGGCAGGTCGTCAGGGAACCAGCTGCCACTGCCCCCCGCCGGCCTGGTCCATGGCCAGCCTGGGCCCAAGAGGTGGACGGATGGGCAGGCGGGCAGCGGCGGCGCTGCGGGGTGCAGGGCCCAGCGGGGAGGACAGCAGCTGCCCTAATTACTCCAGCTCTCCGGGTTCCAATCTCGTTTCAAAAGGACTCCTGGGACACAGCCTTTAATAACTACCAGTAAACAGGCAGGAAAATCGATACCTGGTGAGACGGAGGCCTGGGCTGGCTGGCCCTGACGAGCTCCCAGAGTCCTTTGCAGCAGAGCTGGCCAACACCGACTTTGGAAACCCTCTGCCCCGCCTGAGAGTCCTCCCCTGGGACCCCGAGAAGCTTTGCCACCCCCCCCCCCGGGCTGCTCCTGCTCCAGCCTCCACGCCCCTCCCCTTTCCCACTGTCCCTGAGCCCTCACATGTGCCAAGTAGGTTGCCCGGTTCAGTTGCAGATGCCTCTTGTGCGCCAGGCTTTGTGCCTGGTGCCCTCGAAACAGAGTCTTGGATCTGACCCTGTCCCTGTCCTCCCAAAAGTCATCAACCAATGAGAGTGGTTAAGAACAAAAACAGTGCTCGCTTCGGCAGCACATATACTAAAATTGGAACGACACAGAGAGAATTAGCGTGGCCCCTGGGCAAGGATGACATGCAAATTCGTGAAGAGTTCCATATTTAAAAAAAGAAAGAACAAAAACAAATAATTTAATGACAGTGCAAGGATAGACATGCAATAAAAAGCTGTGTATGCCAACTATAGCAACAGAACAGAGAAGTCCTTGCTGGAAGAGGTGGGCATGTGAAGGGCTTTGTTGGATGAATAGGAGTCCACCGAGTGAACAAGGGCTGGGAGAAGGTGAATGTGGGTAATATATGTAATAATAGCCATGGTAGCTAACATTCATCAAGCACTTACTGTGTGCCAAGGGCTCTACTAAGCACCTTTGCCATGTATCATGTCATTTTGTGCCCCAAATTCTTTGGGGTAGGTATTAATACTTCCATTTCACAGATAAGAGCACTGAGGCTATGTATGGAGCCAGGATTTGCATAAGGCCTAGGAAACTTCTGAGTTGCTTTAATCTCTTCACTCTGTACCGCCCACCCAACCATCCCCTGGCTACCTCAGGACTTGCCACACAGGCAAGTTCCCGTCTCTGCCCTTCCCATCCAAGGGGATACACTGCCCAGGTGACACAGGGAGGCTCATGGTGATACTTCAGGCACATCAGACTTGAAGATCATCCACCACAGCCCCTTATTTTGCACAGGGGGAAACTGAGGCCCTGGGAGGGGAAGACCAAGCACACAGGAGTAAGTGGGAAGAGGATCCAGAGTTTTCTCCTAATTAATCCCCTCTCAGGCCGGCCCTGGAGGAAGCACCATCACCAGGGAAGAAATCAATATGCACATACGCAATTAAAATGGTAAATCAGGCATCAGAAGGAGGCTGAGCCCGAGGCCCAGGGGAAGTTTTCAGATGATTGGCTGGACATCATAGGAGCCCTGGGAACTTACTTCCTGGGGCTGGGCTGCCAGTGCAGCCTCCCCACCCCCTCCACTCTGCCTCTCTCATATCAACAGCTCTCTGCCTCAATTTCCCCAGCTCTCAGCGTCTGTTCAGTTGGCAGGGTACAGGGGTGGTCTGTAGTCCTTGGGATTCTAACAGAGAAGAGGGCAGAGGACAAGCTCTTCAGCCCTGAGTAGGGACACAAGTGAGGGACAGACACAGTCAGGAAACTCCAGAGACTCTCTCATGGCAGGAGAGAGAGGCAGCCTGAGCAAGGGACATGGGGGGTCCCCCTATCAGCCTGCAGATCCCTGGGCCAGGCACCCTAGGCAGAGGCCAATTAACAACGGAAGCACCCTGCATGTAGTGAGTGCCTACTGTGTGCAGGCCCTGTGCCAGGCACTGGGGACACAGCAGTGAGCAAGGCAGACAAGATCCCTGACCTCGTGGCTGACAGCCTAGCAGGAAGTGACAGAGCGTGAGGAAAGCATGGCGATTAAGACATCATGTGAGGGGGTGCTAAGCCCCGGGAAGGAAAATGAAGCAAGCTCAGAGGATAGCAATAGGAGGGCAGCCGTTTTAGAAGGGTGGTGTGGGAAAGTCTTTCCAAAGAGGTGACATTTGAACACACACTTGTAAGAAAGAAGGGAGGAAACTATAAGAACATCTGGGTATGGCAAGGTCATGTGCTAGGCAGAGGGAAAGCAAGTGCAAAGGCCCTGGGGCTAGACAGTGCAGCAGCAAGTAGACCAAGGGGGCCGGTGTGGAGTGAGTGAGGGCAGAGGTGACGTCAGAGAGGAAGACGGGGCCCCACAATGTGGGCTTTTCTAGGTCGTGGTCAGGATGTTGGCTTTTACACCAAGCGAGTGGGAGCCATGAGGATTTTGAACAGAGGAAGGATGTGATCTGACTTGTGTTGAACAGGATCCCTCTGGCTGCTGCCTGGGAAACGGATTATGGGGGGAGGAATGGGTCATGGATTAACACCACCTCATTTTCAACATGGGGCCACTGCGGCCTGGGGAGGCATAAGGGACTTGCTCGCAGTCAAGGAGCAGTCGAGTGTGCAGCCTTTCTGCAGGTGTGCTGAGTGAACCCAGCAAAGGGATTTCATTGTATCAGCCCCAAGGCATAGAGCAGGCTAAAGGCTCTGAGAAGTCCTGCAGTCTGGATCGTGGGTTATCTCTGGTGAACCCAGAGTTTCCCATGGAGCCTTGACCTCAGGGAGCACCTAGATCTTTGGCAAACATGGAGCAGGGGTTGGGAGTAAATCCTCAGTGCCCTCGTTCATGAAAGGGGTGCATTACTACCCACCTGGCTGGGTTATCATGGAGTTATCACGTGGATTTTGCATGAACACTAAGCATGCAGCCCTCCAAAGAGCGGACAGGCAGCAAACATTTGTTGAAGGAAGGAACAAAGGGACAAACAGATAAATGAAAAAAACAAATAAGTGGACGAAGGAATAGCCAATGCAGGGGGTGAGCACAGGGAATGAAGGAATAAAAGAATAACTGAACCCCAAATGGATCAGTGTGTGAGCTAATGAATGAATTCATTCATTCATTCAGGAAATATCTCTTGAGCGCCTACTGCGCGCAAGTGCTGGAGATATAGCAGTACATAAAACAAAACCCCTGCCTTTGCGGCTGTTAGGCTGTAGCAGGGCGAGACAGAAACCCAGAGAGACGGGTAAAACATAAAGTATATCTGATGGAGAGCATGGAGCCGGCAAGGAGAGAGGGGAAAGTGTGTGGGGTGTGGACGGTGGTAAATGAAGGAATGACTGAACGCGTGAATGAAGGAGTGAGCCGAGGATCCAGGATCCCCGCGGGTTTGAATGAAAAGCGTGATGGATGACCGCGGACGGGAACGAATGAACTGAGGAGGGAAGTACTGGATAAACGAATGGCATGACTACGTGGATGCCTGAACTAAGGCATGAATGAATGAATGAACTAATGAAAGAATTACTGAGTGAGGCAACGCACTAGCGCTTGAACTAAGAAGCGAATGAATGAACAGACCGATGAATGAGTCGTGGAGTGAATGAGTGAACTAATGAAGGACAGAAGCACTGCGCCACCCACCTCTCTGCGCCCACCTTGTCTGACAGCCCCCGCGCCCGCCTGCCGCCCGCCAGGGCCTGTGCTCACCCTTCCCCAGCGCCTGTCCTGACACCCCGCTTTTCTCCCTGTCCCCGTTTCCGAGCGCAGGCACCATGCGGCCCGTGCGGCGCAACTTCTACGACCCGTCGTCGGCGCCGGGCAAGGGCGTCGTGTGGGAGTGGGAGAACGACGGCGGCGCCTGGACGGCCTACGACATGGACATCTGCATCACCATCCAGAACGCCTACGAGAAGCAGCACCCGTGGCTCGACCTCTCGTCGCTCGGCTTCTGCTACCTCATCTACTTCAACAGCATGTCGCAGATGAACCGCCAGACGCGCCGGCGTCGCCGCCTGCGCCGCCGCCTGGATCTGGCGTACCCGCTCACCGTCGGCTCCATCCCCAAGTCGCAGTCGTGGCCCGTGGGCGCCAGCTCGGGCCAGCCCTGCTCGTGCCAGCAGTGCGTGCTGGTCAACAGCACGCGCGCCGCCTCCAACGCCATCCTGGCCTCGCAGCGCCGCAAGGCGCCCCCCGCGCCCCCCGCGCCCCCGCAGCCGCCGCCACCGCCACCTGGAGGGCCGCCAGGAGCCCTCGCCGTGCGCCCCAGCGCCACCTTCGCCGGCGCCGCGCTCTGGGCGGCACCTGCAGCCGGCCCTGCGGAACTCGCACCGCCCCCCGGGGTGCCCCCACGGAGCCCGAGCGCCCCCAGCGGCGCGCCCACCCCGGGGCAGAACAACCTCAACCGGCCGGGGCCCCAGCGCGCCACCAGCGTGAGCGCGCGCGCCTCCATCCCGCCCGGGTAAGACGGGGCCCGGGGGGAGGGGTCCTCTGTGTCCGCTGCAGGCAAGGACCAAGCCCAGGGGTGGCTTGAGCGAGCATGTCCCCTGCTTGTGCAAAGCATGTCCCCTACTGGCCACACCTGAAATAATCACCGTGACTTTGGGTTAATACTACGGCTTTCAGACTAGGCTCCAGGGACTCCTGGGGGCACCGGAAGTCAGGCAGACAAGAGCCAGTCTCTCTGCCCTTGTTTTAACCAGAGCAGCCCTTTTTGGAAGCACTTCTATGCATGGCTTGCCCGGCGGGGATTCATTGCGGGAGGGAACCCAGGTCGTACCAAGTTTGGAAATTCCTGGTTAAAGTGTCCTAGGCCCCAAGGTAGGGACCCAGTGAGTGGCTGTCACCCACCCACCCTGGAGCCCAGACTCTTGTCAGTCTGAGCAGAGGACCAGGCCCTGACAGCGTGGCCATGCGAGGGAAGAGCAAAGACCTCGAACTTGACAGATCAAAAAAGAAATGGCCAGGAGGGTGTGGGATGTCCCCAGGAGGAGGAGGAGAAGGAGGGTGGCACCAAAAGCTAACTCTGTTTGTATCACCATGGCATGGCCCAGGGGATTGACAGTGATGGCCTGGGGTCACCAAAGTTCAGATCTGGATGTGACCTTTGGGGTCCCCACATCCAGGCCACCCCTTTGACTAAGGGGCAACCAAAGCCTGGGAAAAGGAAGGATCGGGACCCTGAGCTAGACTGCGCTATTCACCTTTCATTCCTTTGAGAGCCTGACACCTCTGAGTTGCAAGATCTGGGGCGAGTGCCTTCCCTTCATCGAACCTCAGTTTCATCATCTGCCAAATGGGGGCAGAAGTCCCCACGGTGTGGAAACGCACGCAGCGTCTACACTGGGCAATGGTGCCACCCAGGCTGTCAGGACGACTTTTGTTATCCAGGAGAGAGCTGGCGTGGGGGCCGGGGGAGATGGAATTTTCCAGGGAAGGACTGCAGCCGCCACCACCTGCCTGCCTCACCCCTCCCTTCCCCTACCCTCCCTTCCCCATTCCTCTGGAGGAGAGGGCCATGGGGACAAACAGAGGTGGCCCCCCTGTGAACCCAGCCCAGGGCGGGCCCAGTGCCCACAGAGAGGAGACCTGAGGGGGTCGGGGAAGCCTCTCGGGGGAGCGTCGCCCAAAGCTGCAGGACAGACTCACCCAAGTACCCATGATGGCTCCTTGTAGATGGCACCGGCTCTGGCTGCCTTGTGCACAGAAGGGGGTCGAGGCCCTAGAATGACAAGAAGGGTGGGACAACAAACCTGAGCGGGCGAGGGATGGGTCAAAACCAGGAGAGTTCCAGGGGCCTCCGCAGCGCGAATTTGAGAGCCTTCTCTTTGGGGTAGTGCTGTTGTCACCCACAAGTGGATTAGGTGGTCAGAACGTCGTGACCAGGATTTTCTTTGAATAGAACAGGGACCTCTGGAGCGAGAGGGAAGAGCTGCGGAGGCAGTGGGACAGGGTGGGCTGGGTGCTCAGGGAAGACGCCCCGGAGGAGGTAGGCAGTGTGGACAAAGGTGTTCCAGGCAGAGGGAACAGCACGTGCAACTTCAAGGAAGGTGTGAGGAGGGCTGGCATGTGAGGTCCGGTGAGAGGAGGAAGGGCATCCCAGGCAGGGCAGTGCAAGTGCAAAGAAGTGGAGGTAGGAACGAATCTGGAAGGTTCTGGCAACCACAAACTGATACAGGCTCCTTTGTGGAACAGTGGGGGCTGAGATTTTCCGTCCAAATGGGGTATAGAGCTAGATTGTGTGACTTCAGGGAAGCCTGGGCTTGGTGCTGCCAGCAATGGGGAGCTATAGAGTGTGCTTGAGCTCAGGAGGGCTGTAGGGAGAAGAAAGATTTCTCCTCGGGGGTGCTGATCCAATCATTAAACATGTCCCTCTCTGAACTAAGAGGGTGTTGTCCCCAGCCACGTGTCTCTCCCCCACAGTCTACACCACTTCTCCTGCCCCTCCCTTGGGGATGGTTTCTGGACTTCCCTGAGCCCAGACATTGGCCTGGAGAGCGGGAGATAGCGGGGTGGGGAACCAGCAAGGGCTCCCTCGCCCTCCAGACACAGGCAGACTCTGCCAGTCTCCCCCTAGCCCCTTTGGCAGACCCCCCCAGCCAGACAAGCCCGTGTCAAGGCCCCCACCCTTCCATCTCCAAGGAAGCCCGGCTGAAGTCCCCTGTCTCAGCATGGGGGGAGGGGCAGGAACGTGCAGCCTGTTGCTGGGGAAGGGAAGGGAGGAAGGAGGAGGGCGTGGCAGACCCTGGCTCCTCCAGGCTGAAGCTTCTTGTTGCCAAGACAACCGAGGCTCGGGTGCAGCCTAGGAGGGGACAGGCATGGGGGCGCCAGGCAGCCGGGCCTCCCCACCCTGCCGCGGCCCTTCCCCCATCCTCTGTCTGGGTTTTTATGTCTGTGTCAGTTTGCTGGGGCTGCCGTGACAAAGTGCCAGACTGGGTGGCTTGAACGACAGAAAGGTATGTATTCTCTCATGGCTCTAGGGGCTGGAAGTCCAAGGTCAGGGTGTCGGCAACGCTGGTTCCTTCTGAGGCCTCTGTCCTTGGCTTGTGGATGGCGTCTTCTCCCTCTGTCTTCACTTCGTCCCTCGTCCCTCGGCACCTGTCTGTGTCCTAATCTCTCGTCATGGGAATACTAGGCCTGCTGGATTAGGACCCACCCTGATGGCCTCATTTTAACTTAATTAGTGTGTCAAAGACCTTATCTCCAAACACGGTCACATTCTGAGGTCCTAGGGGCTAGAGCTTCAGCACGTGAACTCTGGGGGGACTCAGTTCAGCCCATAAGAGTGTCTCGGCGTGTCTCTCCCTGTGTATCTCTCTGTGTCTCCCTGTCTCTGTCTCCTGCTCCCTCTCTCCTGTCCTCCCAGCCTCTCCCTCTCTCTCCCTGCTTCCTTCTGTCCTCCCCTCCTCTCTCCCCTGCTGGACTCAAACGGACACAGAGTCCTTTCCAGGTTGGACACACTTGAGGCTTCACCTCTCCAGCCTCAGTTTCCCCATCTGCCCAAAATAACCAAACCCACCACCTCTTGCACGTGCGGACTCAGCGGGGCCAATGGGCCTGCGGACACACTCAGAATTGTCACGTAGCGTCAGCGTGCCAGGGTGGCGTGGACTCTTCAGAGGGCTCTGGCATCATTCTTCTCACCTCCATCCTCACCTCAGCCTGGGATGGGGGACCGGGAAGGAGGCCCAGAGAGGGGGATTGACTTGCCCGGGGTCACACAGCCAGTGGGCAGCAGAGCATCCACCTGGCCGGGGTTTTTTCCACTCGCCCCTGTGACGGGGCGGGGAGCCAGCTGGCAGCCTGGGCTGGGGGCCGGCGGGGGTGGGGAAGATCCGCCCTGTCTTCCGAGGGGTCAGTGCCCAGTGCAGAGGAACCACACTCAGAGTTTCCACCCACGTGTTGGGTGGGGGCAGAGGGACACCTGTGGGCCTGTTTCCATTTACTGAGCGCTCACTGTGTCTCAGGCTCCATTTCACGGCTTTGACGGGCATCGTCTCTCTCAGTTCTCACAGAAACTCAAGGTGGCAGGTCCTGGTATGCCCCTGAGGGGAGTGAGGCCCCAAAAGGCTAAGACACTTGTCAAGGTCACGAAATTAGGACTCTGATTCCAAAACCCAAGTTGGCCAGGCTGGGCTGCCCGGGCTGTTTCAGATCACGGTCCAGAAACCCCACCCCGATTCCTATGTGACCCCAGCTGAACCCATGTCCCTCTCTGGTCTTCAGTTTTTGCACTTGTGAAATGGGATTGGCAACGCAGGCCACTGTCCAGCGTGAGGCCAGCTGTCAAAGCACCTATATTTTCAAGCCTGCACCCACTGAAATCCACCCTCGTCCCCTCCCATCCCTATCAGACTCGTACGGCATTGCCAACCTGCTTGTCGGTAAAGAGATGTCATTTCAGTTTTCATACCTTTGGTGCTTTAGTTGAGCCTGAGAACCTTTTCCTGTTTACTGACCACGAGTGGTTTCTTCTTTTGCCAATTCCCTGTTTATTTCTGCGGCTTGTCCTTCTCTCGGGCTGTTCACTCTCCCTGCATTAAGGGTGTTAACTCTCTGACTATCCTCTTTTCCCTAGTTTGATGTTTCTTTTTACTTTATGGCATATGTTCGTCTGCTTTTGAATTAATTAATCCCTATTTATTGAGGAAGTGCTGTGTGCCAGGCACTGTTTGTTGTTTAGACACCACGGTGAACTAAACAGTCCCTGCTCTTTTGGCGTTCACATTCTAGTGGGAGACAAACAATAAGCAAAATAAGGAAAATCTAGAATATGGTAGAAAGTAGTAACTGCTACAGAGGAAAAATAAGGAAGGGAAGGGTGTAGGAAGTAATAGGAGGGATGTGATTTTAAATACAAAGGTCTGGAAAGTTGTCACTGGGAAGGTGACATTTGAGCAGAGATAGAGGGAGGTTAAGAAGCAAACCATGCAGATAGCAGGGACAGCTCGTGCAAAGGCCCTGGGGCAGCCTGGTGTGTCTGGAAAGGCTGTGAGCGGTGGGAGAGGAAGTCAGAGGGGAAAGGGGGCCTGTCGCACGGGGCCTGGCAGACTGCGGTGAGGACCTTGGCTTTGGCTCTGCGTGAGATGCCAGCCAGCGGGGCTGTGAGACTGGTGTGACTTTGTGTTAATGAGCTGAGCTCCCTCTGAATGTTGAGAACAGACCGCAGTCGCAGTCGGGGCTGAAGCGGGAGGCAGAGGGGAGACGGACTTTGTTGTGGTGGGTGTGCTTTGGTGTTTTCCTTCCTTTTTTCTTTTTTTTTTAATTTCTTGCAGTGATTTTATGTTTTTATTTAAAAGAACCCGCACTTGATAGCTATTACATTCAAACGGTTTGAACGTGTTAAACAACTGAACTGAAAGGTACCCGCTGAAAAGTCGAGGGCCCCCCCAGGCCTCTGGCCTGCCACCCTCCCCCCTTTTCCTGCCTTGCCGGTGTGCGGTGGCAGCTGAAACTCTGCCTGCCACAAGGTCAAACCAAACGCTCCCCCCACCCCAGCCCCCACCTGAAGCACTTCCTGCCCTGCTCCCTGGGAGGCCAAACCGCTCTCTCCTGTGTGCACGGGGCCACCCCAGGTCGTGGGAACGGCCAGCCCTGCCCTGCCCTCCCCTACCTGGGCCCCCAACAGACAGAGCGACAGGCAGGCTGGGGAACCAGAAGGGTGGAAGAGAGTGACCTGGAGCCCCCCACCTCACCCCCCACTGGCCTCTGGATAAATCCAAGCCCCAAATGCCAACCACACCTCAAAATGTCTCTCTAGCGTACGTTTGCACTGCTTAGTCCCTCGAAGGTAGATGGGGACAGGGGCAGAAGATCTCATTTCACAGAGGAGAAACTGAGGCCCGTAGAAGCCCTGAGGCTTGTCCAGGCAGACAGAGGCGCTGGAGTGAGGAAAAGGGATGTGGGCAAGGCCCCCAGACAGCGAGCGTGGATGGGCCCAGGGCCACCCAGTCTTCCCAGGCTTGCTGCATCCTTTAAGTCCCTGCACAGGGGGTGGGGGAGGGACTTGGCCCCAGGCTGGGTTCCCCAGGACTGTGGGGGACAGGGATTTGGCTACAAAGTGGAGGGAAGGCCCAGGCCCAGGCCCTGGCAGGAACCTCTGGAAAGGAGAAAAGGGGAGCTTGAGGGTCCCCAGTGCATTGTTTAACTTCCTTCTCCTATGACGTGACAGTTTCCCTTCTGCCCCTTCCTCACCCACTTGGACCCAAATGACTTGGTCATGAGCCTCCCAGGGCTCCCCAGGGGACTTCGGGGTAAGTGCCATGTATCATGGGGGGTCTGAAGCCAATGGGGGCCCTGGAAGCCATCATCAGAGAATGTGACAGGTCTGGGGCCTGCTGGGGGCTGGAGGGGAGGGACAGGGGGTCAGACTTAGGTGGAGGGATGGAAACTCAGCGCCCTAATGGGAGTGTCAGGGTAGCCTCCTGGTTTCCTGGGCTCCTGAACCCCTCTCTGTAATGGACAGAGATGGCCGCAGAGCAGGCAAATGGACCCCCTTGTGCAACCCCTGATCCAGCCTGCCCGGGGCTGCACCAGCTCCAAGGTCTAGTTCAAAGGCTTCAGCCCACCTCTAGAGCACAGAGGGCTCTGAAGCCTGGCTCAGCTCCAGATGGCTCCACAGACCAACCTGGGGGGGTCAGCTCTGGCCTCTGACTCGGAAATTCCAGGCCCCAGTGCCAGCTGTGCCACTAACCAGCTGGGTGACCTTAGTGAAGTCATTTCCCCTCTATGGGCTTGAGTGCCATCATCTGCAGAGTAAATGACAAATAGATTTCATCTCATAAATAGATGCCATCTCTGCTCCAATGGTAGTGACTTCCTGGAGCACTGTATTGAGGAGGATTCTGAAGTTGCATCTTGGCTTAGTGGTAAGGAGTGCTGTGATCGATTGGTGATGCCTGCCATGGGTACGAGATCAGCAGTAGTGGTATGCATGCCATGTGTTTGACATCCCTGCTCTAACCTTGCCTGGGTGAGGGGGAGGTTGATATTTGGAATTAGAACTACTGATTCTAAGGACACTAGGCCCCCCCTCTGAAGAGACCACAGAGCTAATAAACCAGTTTCTTATTTGGTTCAACCCCTCCATTTAGTACTTACTGAGAACCCATTTTGTACCAAGTGTTATCCTCAATCCTGGGGTCACAGGGCTGGGTCAGACACATTTCCAGAAGCTCATACTCTGATAGAAGACATAGGCATGGAACTACACAACTAGAAAGCAACACAGAAAATGCCCATGTCCACATAAAAAGACAAACACAGTCCCTTGGGGATTAAAAGAAGGACTGGATGTGAATTCATTTGAGGTAGATCAGAAAAGTTCTCATGGAAACAGTGATCTTTGAGCCTCCCTTCAAAGGGCAGCTGTGCACTGGGGACAGACAGTGTGGGCAGGCAGGAGAAGGTAGCCATACGGAAAAGGGCAGGGAACAGTGTGAGGAACAGCAAGTAGGAAAATCTCCCCTGTATCATTTCATCCTGCCTGTGGACATGACCTTCCAGCCAGTGCAGGTACGGAACATGTCTTTGCTCTTGGTTGGCGGAAAGGAGAGCCAAACCACCCCATCGCTATTTCCGAGGCTAATCCTGGGGAGATTTTTTTCCTTAGTTGGGGCTTCCTGCCTCAGCCTCTAAGCCATGATGAGAGAGCTTGGTTTCGTGTAGCGTTGCTAAGAGCACAGACCCTGGAGCCGGGTATCCTGGGCTGAAATCCTGGCTCTAACACTTACTGACAAGTCACTGCCCCTCTGTGCCTCAGTTTCCCTGTCTATAGAATGGGATGTCATGGGCTTTTTGGGACAATTAGATGAGACAGTGAAGCCTTTGCTCTTGCTGTCCTGCTGCAGCATCTGAGCACTGAGCATGCCCCATGGCCTGTGTCCATGTGGCACGTTCACTGAGACAGTTTGTAGGGAAATGTCTTGGTTTCTTGAAACTTCACCATGGCACTTCTGCCTCACGTTGAATGCGGAGCATTTCTGGAAAATTTCTTAGAGAAAGTTTGCTTGAGCTGCTCCAACAGGCTGCCCCTTAGCGTGCTCACCTTAGAATACATGTTGGCAAAGAGCGTCCAGGGACTAGGAGCTGCAGAGGAAGTTTCTCTAGGACACCTGCTTCGAGGCTCACTTCAAACACGTGCAGAGAACGCATGGATAGAATGTGTCCCCAGCATGTGCCCCTGAGTCAGCTGCTCAGAACATCCCCACAAAATCCATTCCCTCCTTCCTTCATGCAGCAAGTGTTTATTGAACATCTACTATGTGCTGTGGACTGGGGTGGAGTCAGGTGGTCCGGGAAGGTCTCTCTGATGAGGTGGCATTTCGGAGACCTGAGTGAGCCAACCATTCGGGATCTGGGGGTGAAGCCTTCTAGGTGGAGGGCACACCAAGCGCAATGGCCTGTGAAGGGACCGTGCTCGCATGTGACAGGAACAGCTGATGTGTCTGCAGTGGAGAGATGGAGGGTGGAAGATGAGGTCGCAGAGGCAGGGATGGGCCAGATCATGCAAGGCCTGGTCATGCTTCAAGACTTCCTAACATCGAGTCGTGATTAGTGCTATGAAAAAAAATTAAGGTAAGGACAATGACAGGGGCATCTTTAAAATGGTCAGGAAGTCTCTTGGTTAAGGTGACATTTGAGCAGAGACCTGTACTAGGTGAGGGAGGGAGCCGTGAGAATATCTGGGGAAGAGGATCCTGGGTCAGGGGTCAGCACGTGCAAAAGCCCTGGGGTGGGAATGTTCCAGAGGAGCAGTGGGAAGACCGGGCTGGCTGGACTGGGGTGGCCAAGGGACGAATACCCAGGAAGTGAGTTTCGGAGGGTCGGCAGGGCCAGATCAGGAGGTCAGATGTCACTGAGCAAGGGATGAGCCACTGGGGCATTGGGAGCAGAGGACAGACAGGATTGGTACAGGCCTGGGAAGGGTGGCAGAGACAGCGTGGCATCGGGGCCCAGGCCTGCATGCTGGTTGGAACAGATTTCAGGGCGGCCTAAGGGATTCCTCAGGCTCTGCCAGGCGGGGCCCCAAGAAGGCAGAGCAAGGGGTGAAGGCCGGGCCCCCCTTCCGGGAGGCCCCCGGGCAGCGGTCGCTTGTCCAGGCAAAAGGATGTTCTCACTGATTTGGAGGAAACAGCATGTCCCACATCAAAAGGGGCCCCGGGCGGCTCCCACGCTCGGGTGTCATGGGAACTCCGCTACCCAGGGTTCTCACAGGAGGCGCGCGATTGAGAGAGGCTGGGGGCCACCACGGGGTAAATTGTTTTTAAAAAAGCCTCACCGTGATACCCCACTCATAACCCTCTTGCCAGGAGCAAGACTGACTTTTGCCACCCAGGGCTCTGTGGTTTTTAAGGGGCTCCAGACATTTTAGGGCCACTGAGATCTAAATCAGTTAGGTCCCCCCGGCCTTACTCCCAGGCCACAGGCTCAGCAAGAGCAGGGTCATCAGCTGGACCAGACCTTGGGCATTGTATAGACTTGGGGTAGCAAACTGGCTTTACTGATTGATAGATACTGCCTGGAGAGCTGCTTGGCTTGAGAAAGTGCTGGGGTGGATTAGTGATGTCTGCCACCGGTAGGCAACTAGACAGTGGTGGTGTGAATGCTAAATATTTTTCTTTCCACCCATTTTACGGGTAGCTCTGGAGAGAAAGAGGGATGTTTTCTTCTCATGAGACAGAAAGGAAGGGAGAGGGGTGGGGGAGACCTAGACTTAACTAGCGTGTCTACACTACAGGTATTTGAAGGACCAGGGAGGGGAGAGAAGGAGCTTGAGGGGGAAAAAACGCCTTTGTGCTTTCCGACGAAAGTACGGGGAGGGACAAAGTTAGGGTGGTGATACCCACTCTCCTCCAGGAAGGTCTTGGAGGATGGTGACAGGCCCTGAGAAGGGTCAGAACGTCCTCTTGCGTTCCCATGTGTGACAAGTCAGTGTGTGCGAGTGATTCCCCTGTGCAACGTAGCTTAGCGTGTCCGTGTGTCCCTGCATGCAACGTGAGCAGTGTGTCCTCCTGTGTTCCCGTGTGCAATGTGAATCAGTGTGTGTGAGCAGTTCCCCACGTGCCATGTGGTTTAGTATGTCCGTGGGTTCCCGTGTGTGGATGGCAGGTTCTTGTGCATGCTGCGGGGTGCCAGGCACGAGTGAGGGCTGAGTGCACACTCCCGCGAGCTTGCTGGCTGCCTTCCCCCAGCTCTGCGTGGCTGGGGAGGGGGCGGCTGTGGCAGGGGTGGACCCAGTCTGCATGAGCACGCTTCTCTTGTCCAGCTGAGTGTTCTCATGGTGTACACCCGTGTGTATCTGTGTGTGTCCCCCACGTGTGTGTGGCTCTCTGTGTATGTAGGTGTGGGGAGGTGTTCCCTGGAGCATGTGTGTATGTGTTCATGCGGTGTTCTCCAGGTGAGCATGTGTTTGTGTCTGAATGCGTGTATGTTCACGGAGGGTGCGTTCCCTAAAGTGTGTGTGTCTATGTGTGTGTGTGCAGGATATGCATTCCCTGGTGTGTGTGGTGTGTTCCCTGAGTACATGTGTGTCTGTGTATGTGTGAGGAGGGGGTTCCTGGTATGTGTGTGCCTGTGTGTGCATGCATCTGTGGTGTGTTCCCTGGGGCGTGTGTTTGTGTGTCTCTGCATGTGTACACGTGTGTAATGTGTTCCAGGGGGGTGTGTATGTCTGAATGGTCCTCTCCAGGTATGCGTGTGTATCTCTATCTGTATTTGTGTATGTGTCTCGTTCCCCAGGTGTGTGTGTCTGTGTTTCTGGACACACTGCAGCAGTGCCCTAGCCTGCCCAGGGGACCAGGTGCTTGAAGATGCTCCCCAGCCAGCTCCCCTGTGCCGACGGTGCCTGCAGGGGACAGGTGACCAGACCTCACTGGATAGGCTCAGACATGAGCAGGCCAAGGGGGCTGCAGCTCCTTCTCCCGCTGTCCCTGCCCCCACCCCTTCCTGCACCCACTCCTGGCACATCCCCCATGCCCTTCTGGCTCCCCCTGGATTTCAGAGCACTCCTTCTCTTCCATGAAACTTATCCAGGCGGGGTTCCACGCCCATCAGCAGCAAGACACCAGCTGCCCTGCATAAACGAGTGCTCCAGCAGTGAGGACTCAGGCACACTACACAGCACGCCGTCTCATTCAGTCCTCCCTGCACCCTTGTGAGGTGTTGTTACCCCCACTTTGCAGATAAGGAAACTGAGGATCAAGAGGTTAAGTGCCTGGCTCAAGGTTGTCACTGCAACACTTTCGTGGTTTCCTCTCTACTGTGGAGAGAAGTTACACCAGGACTTGGGCTAAGTTGCAGAGAGGTGCAATCACTCAGCCAGGATTACACGGCTGATGGTGGGGATGGTGACAGCTAATGCTTTTAGCATCTTTATCGGGTTCCAGGACTTGTGCCTAGCCCTCGACATGTAGAATTTTGTGGAATCCTCACAGCAAACAAAAGGAAGGTACCATATTATCCCCATTGTACAGACAGCCTCGTATGGGAGGTAAGATGACATGCTACATGTCACCCAGCTGATTAGCGGTTGAACTGAGACAGTGAAAGCCCTGGCTGACTCCAAAAGCCAGATCTGTTTGAGGGGCTGGAGGAAGAGGGGAAGCAGGATACCTTTTGCCAGAGGCTCTTCATTTGAAGAGGGGACAATGCCTTAGTCACAGGAACTGACATCAGTAAATATTCCAGAAGGAAAAAAAAATCTTCATCATCAAATGTCTTTGGAAAACCTGTAGTTATTATTGATTGATTAACTATATGTCCTCATGCAGGACTTATCAGAGCCTTTAATATGCTCAGTTATGTCATGAATCTCTGCGAGGGAGACAGTGAAGTGTTTCCTAACTTATTTGTTCCCTGAATCCTTTTTTCCTGGAACGTTTTACAGGGATTAGTGTTCCATATAACAAACTTTGAGAGATGTAGAATAGCTAAATCACTAATAATTGAGTTTCAGGCACAGCAGCCAATGAAAGGGAGCTGTTAGAGCCAAAGTGCTCTCACTAGGGAGGAGGCCGGCTGTGGGGTGAGGAAGAGTCAGCACTAACTCTAGGGTGCACCCCACTAGAACCCAGGCAGAGGTCCTGGCTACACCCCATAATAGGATGTCAGAGTAGGAAGGGAATTCCCTGGTTATCGTCTTAGATGACAGAGGCAGGCACAAAGAGGTCAGGATGTGCCCAGGAGCCAGAGACAGAAGGCAAGCCAGGGTCCCCTACTGTGGTGTCAGGGGCTGGAGTCCAGCTGCGACCTATTCTCTTCTCCCCGCAGGGTCCCCGCGCTCCCGGTGAAGAACTTGAACGGTACTGGGCCCGTCCACCCGGCCCTGGCAGGTGCGGTCCAGCCCGGGGTGGGAAAGAAGGGCGGGGCCCATGGGGAGGCAGCCCCGCCCCTCGCCCGGTGACTCCGCCCCTTGGATGGGGCTGGTGGGCGGGGCCCGGAGGGAACGCCCCGTACCATTGGGCCCAGGACTGGGGGTGGGCGGGGCCCGCAGAAGGCACCTCACTGGCTTCAACCCCGGGTGGGCATCCACCTGAGGGCGCCAGGATTCCCGGGATGACCAGGTGGCCGGGTTTGGGGAAGGCACCCTGCCCCTACATCCCCTTTCGCAGACTGCAGGGGGTGGGTGGGTGGGGCCAGGGGGCGGGCCGAGAGCGTGTGGGGCGGGGCCTGGTGGCGCCCCGCCCCCTAGCTGCCTCCACTCCCGCAGGCATGACCGGGATCCTGCTCTGCGCGGCGGGGCTGCCTGTGTGCCTGACGCGGGCCCCCAAGCCCATCCTGCACCCGCCGCCCGTGAGCAAGAGCGATGTCAAGCCCGTGCCCGGCGTGCCGGGGGTGTGCCGCAAGACCAAGAAGAAGCACCTCAAGAAAAGTACGCCTCCCCAACCCTGACCCCTGACCTGGCACCCCTGAGCCTTGACAGCATTTCTCTGACCTCTGGACTCCACTTTGCTCTTAGGACTTGCGACCTCACCGCCATCTCCCTTCCCCAACCCCATCCTTCTCTGAACTGTTACATCCAGCAACCCTACAGCACTGCCCCAGCCCTCCGACCCCTGACCCCGTCCCGAGCCAAGCCCTCAGGGGTAGACCCTTGGTGCCCTCACACCCACCTCTCGTGTCCCTGCAGGTAAGAACCCCGAGGATGTGGTTCGAAGGTACATGCAGAAGGTGAAAAACCCACCTGATGAGGTGAGCCGAGGGGAGGTGCAGGCCCGGGCTGGGCAGGGGTCTCTGTCCCGGGATGGAGCCCTTAGCTGTCCCCCTGGGTTCTGCGCCTCGCAGATCTCTCCTTCTGGGTGCCTTTTCACTTTTTTCACGAGGACTTTGATGAACAGAAACGCTTAAGTTTAATAGAACCGCATTTATCAATCTTTTGATGATTGGGTTTTTGTGTCATATTGTTACCCATCTTTTCCACGCAGTGTTTTTAAGTTTTGCTTTTGATGGTTAAGCCTTTAATCCACCTGGAGAGGGGTGTGGAGCGAGGGAGCCATCTCCTCCTCTGTGATGTATCGGAATCCAATGTGTGGGAGGGGGTGTCCTCCCTCCCTTTGTCAAACGGGTGCCAGAGAGGGGGGTGGTCTGCAGCCCACGGGGCCTATGGGCCTGGCGCCCACCGATGGGCAGTGCTGACCCGGGAGGTGTCCTGCCCTCCCCAGTCCTCAGTCTCCCCTCTGTACCCTCCCCACCAGGACTGCACCATCTGCATGGAGCGGCTGGTCACGGCATCCGGCTACGAGGGTGTGCTTCGGCACAAAGGTGTGCGGCCTGAGCTCGTGGGCCGCCTGGGCCGCTGTGGCCACATGTACCACCTGCTGTGCCTCGTGGCCATGTACTCCAATGGCAACAAGGTGGGTTGGCCGGGGCAGTGGGTGGGGAGTGGGCAGAGGGCCGGGTGGGGTCAGGATGCCTGGGGACTCACTGCCAGCACCTCTCACCCCAGGATGGCAGCCTGCAGTGCCCCACCTGCAAGGCCATCTACGGGGAGAAGACAGGTACGCAGCCACCAGGGAAGATGGAGTTCCACCTCATCCCCCACTCGCTGCCCGGCTTCGCCGACACCCAGACCATCCGCATTGTCTACGACATCCCCACAGGCATCCAGGTGAGCCCCCTGCCGCCCCTCTGACCCCCGACCCTCACTCCTCCTCTCTGACTCCCCCAGAAGTCCCCCCACCCCCTGTTCATGGTTTAAACCCCCACTGTCCCCTGCCAACAGGGCCCTGAGCACCCCAACCCGGGGAAGAAGTTCACCGCAAGAGGCTTCCCGCGCCACTGCTATCTGCCCAACAACGAGAAGGGCCGGAAGGTGGGTGCCTGGCCGTGACAGCGTGGGGGATGGGTCCAGCCAGGGGCCCCAGCTGCCATCAGCCTGGCCCTGCCCATTCTCCCCAGTCCCTGCTCTGTGCTCCTCCCCACACCAGCACCCAGACAGGCTTGACCATAACCACCTGCTTCTTTACACATCTCCCAACCCGCTGAGGTCAAGGTCCCGACCCCATTTTGCAGATAAGAAACGAAGCTTCAGAGAGGGCAAGTCACTTGCCCATGGTCACAGAGGGACTAACTACAGGTCTGATTTGACTTTTTGCTTTTCAAAAGAAGCCAGAAGTTCAGATTTTCATGTGAAATCTTCAGGCTTTTGAATCTTGGCCACTAATTTTGCAAGTGGCTGTTTAATACAGTGTGGGGTCCAAACCTAATGCAGCGAGGCCGCCAGTCTGAGACGCTTCCTGCACCCGGGAAAGACAGGCATAGATAACATGGAGAGAACTTTTACTGAAGGAGCGTGGGGGGAGTCAGTCCAGGAAACACAACCGGGAAGGAGGTGGCCAAGCAGAGCACGGTAGGTGCTAAACCGAGTCCTAGTGTGGCCGCAGTGTGGCGGCAGAGGGTGGAGGCTGTGGCTGGCAGGCTCCAGGCACCAGGGGGCGGTCGGGCAGGGGCTGGGGGCGGCCTGTAACCTCCGCCCTGTCGGACCTGTCGCCCCCGTCCAGGTGCTGCGGTTGCTCATAACGGCCTGGGAGAGAAGGCTGATCTTCACCATCGGCACGTCCAACACCACGGGCGAGTCGGACACCGTGGTTTGGAACGAAATCCACCACAAGACCGAGTTTGGGTCCAACCTCACGGGCCACGGCTACCCAGACGCTGGCTACCTGGACAACGTGCTGGCGGAGCTCACGGCCCAGGGCGTATCTGAGGCCACCGCCAAGGCCTGAGGCCCGGGGCTGCCCACCTTCCCTCCTGCTTTGCCCTGGTCCGGCGCACACCGCCTTCCGCCAGGCATGTCCTGGTGGCCCAGGTTCAGGGCTGGGAAGGAGCCTGAGGAAGGAGCCGGAGAAGTTCAGGGGATTTGGCCGGTGGCAGTTGGGATGATGGGAGATGTCACATTAGGCCAGCCGGCTCCGACCCGTAGCTCCCTGAGAGGGCCACAGAGAGAGGACCGGAAACCACAGGGACCTCCCTACCAAAAAGACAGAGACCCACCCCTGCACACACAAACACACGTGTCCTGTTGAACACATGCACGCACACCCACGTGCCTCTACTTGTCCCCAAGCTGGGGGAGAAGAGACAGAAGGCCCCATGATACCCCGTGTGGACCCCATCTGTGTGTCTCACATCTGTACAGGCTTGTTTGCAAACAGGACTCAGGTCTGGCCCTTGGCCTGCCAGGGCTCCTGGGGGAAAGAGAGACTGGGGAAGTTCAGCCCACCCCACGCCTCGCCCACCCCATGCCATCACCTGTCTCTGCCACCCACCTATTGGGCATCTGTGGGCCCATGGGGTAGAAGCCCCCAGATTACTGAGCGGTTACAAAAGGATGGCCAGGGCACACGGGGACTAGAGGGGTCTTATTCTGTGCTGTGTCTCTTCATCCTGCTGGGACCCTGACCTTCTCCTCCCACCCCCAGGCCTATGTCTGTCCCAGATAAAGGCCCTGCTCCCTTTCCTCCCTCCCTGCCCCATCCTCTCCATCAAATCGCTCCCGACTTTGAGATCCAAAGGCTGGAGCTTCCGGCTTCAGGAGGGAGAGGAGGAGGCCTCGTTCTAGGCCGGTGTGTTCACAAGGCAGGGCGGACAGCAAAGAGTGAATTTCCCTTTCCTTGGGAGCGGGCAGTGGGGTGGCTAATAGTCTCCGGCCAACCAGGGGCCTGTTGCCCAGGCAACTCACCAGCTCCGCCTCTGTTGATTGGCTGCCACGGTGGAAGTCAGCCAAGATTTAAAGGGATGCCAGCGATTGCTCTTTTGAAAACCTACCAGTCCCACTGTGGGTGGAGAAATAAATGGTCTTTCTCCTCCTCGCCCAGTCTTTTCTTGCCAAGAGCGGGGTGGGGGGCTCTGTTCCTGGGGGCCTTCAGTCTGCCCCCCTGGGGAGTGATGGCTTGCAAGAGACCGGCAGCCTCAGGGGCATTCCCTCGGGCAGCCGAGGGAGGAGTGGCGGGTCCTCATAATTCTCTTCTGCTGGGGCAGGAAGCGGGCTGTGGTTGGGGCAGAGGCAGACCCTCCTTGTCCTAGTCTTCAAGAATGCAGGAGTGAAAGTGCCCTCCTGTTTCACAAGAGCACAAGGCAATGCACACATTTGCTGTCTGCCACGATTGCAAGAAACAAGGAACTTGGGTGGAGAGCCCGGAGCCTCCGGGAGAACGTGGAGGGGCTGGGAGACCCTGTGATCACTCATCGTGACCTGAGCTCCAGCCCCTGCCCTCGGGGAGGAGGAGCAGGTTCTGTCTAGGGGAAGACGGGGACAGACCCCAGGATGCAACCGCACACCTCAAATCTGAGCCTCTGCAACGTGCCAGGATGTCCCTGCGGCGGTGGCGGATGCTGCGGCTCCAGGCGGCCCCTGCTGGCCACCCTCGGAATAGCGCCGCGTCTTCCCGGGGCCACCGGATCCCCTGCCAGGTAGGCTTGTTTTCGTCCCACACTCTAGTCACACAAAACCGCCGGGTGTTCCCAAAGGTTTAATAATATTTTTGTCATTCTCAGACAAAAATCTCACCCTAAACCCTAATACGTAAAACTGCCTATTTCCCAGGCCCGTGGTCCTCAAACCTTATGTTCACCCACATCAGCTTTAGAACCCGTTCAAAACCCTGATTCCTGCCCCCACATACCTTCAGATTCTGAGTCAGTAGCTGGGTGGGGCCCAGGAATCTGCATTTCTAGCAGACACCCCAGTGGGTGAGCTTTGGACCAGATAGTCTGAGAAACCCTCCCTGGCTCCTGAATGGCCTCAATGGAATCCAATTTGAAAACCACACATCAGACTCACTCCCACCTCATTTCATACAGGGTAAACTGAGGCTCAAAGAAGGGCAAGGTCTCCCAGGTTCGAAGGATCTGAGCCTGGCACACGGGTCTCCTAGCCTCAGTTCTTCCCGGGGGTGCCTGATTCTGGAAGCCTGTGGTTGGGGCCCCTGGCCAAGGGCAGGGTACAGAAGGATCAGTGAGGTTACAGGGATTAACAGACATGAAAACAGGAAAGGCTGAGCCCATTTTGTGCCTGTCTGGGGCAACGGGGCCACATGGGCCTTAGGAGTTCAGGTATAGCTGTATCCAGCAGCTCAGGGCCAGGCTGGCCTCATTGGTGTAAGTAGAGGCTAGTCTGGGGAGGCAGAGACCCCCAAGCTCAGCAAATAAGTCGGGTTCCTTGTCCTATCCACTCCAGTCTGACGCAACCCAGAGCGTGAGAGTCACTCAAGGCAAGGCTGGCCCCTGCCAAAGGGAATTCCATGCCCTGAGTTCTGGACTTGGGGCACACATGACTATGCGTGTCTCTGGAGCCTTAAGCCACAGTGTCAAACAGGTACCGGGCAGCTACGAGGAGGCTGCAGGGCCAGGGCACGCTGAGGAGTGCCCCACGGCTCCCTGCTCCTCCTTGCAGGTGGCTCCGGCATTTCCTCAGGGCCTAAGGTGGCCTGGGCCCACCCTCCCTTGCTCCTGCAGCTGGAACTCTTCATGGGCCTGATCCAGGTCTGCGAGCACCTCCAGCAGGTGGGCAGCCGCTGCTCTCTGCCGGGCCAGGACATCAGGACAGGCTCCTGGGAGGGACACAACGGGGCCGCGGGGGCTGAACCAGTACAGGGCAGGCTGCCCTAACCCGGACCCAGGTTAGGCTGCAGATTCCCCTTGTGCCCTGAGAATCCTAAAATCTCCCAGAGCCCCCACACACAGCCCCGCAGCCCCGGTGGCGGACCGGAAACAGGAGGGCGGGTGGGAGGACACAGGGGTGTGCCTGGCAAGCTGTGGGAAGTGTCTGCAAAGGAAAAGACAAGGGGCTTCCTTAACCCCTTACCTTCTGTGGCTCTGGAGCCCTTCCCTGTGTCTGCCTCCAGAGTGGTGTTCATGCTGGAATCCTCCAGGAATTGCATCCTGGAAGTTAAGAGGGAGAAAGACAAGGCTGGTTCCTGATTCCCAATCCTGCTCCCTACCCCAGAGATTTTCCGCTGGTTGCAGGAGAAATTGCAGGTTCCCATGAATCATCATCATCATCATCACAGCAAACATTTCTAGAGCGTCAGACACTATTCTAAGCCCTTTATGTGTTTTCACTCATTTAACTATCATGACAAATTTATATGAGGTAGGTGTTACTATTAGCTCCATTATATAGATGGTCACTGAGACACAGAGACGTAAAGTAACTTGCCTAAGATCACACAGCGTAATAATAATCATTACCGTTTATTGTTTACAAAATGGTCTACCTGTATGCGCTCACTTGCTCCTCAGGATGACCCCATGAGGTAGGGAGTATTATTAGCCCCATTTTCCAGATGAGGAAACTGAGGTACAGAGAAGTTAGGCAACTTGCTCAAGATCACACAGCCAGTAAGTGGCTAGGTCAGGATTGGAACCCAGGCAGGTCAGCTTCAGAACCCATTCTATAATGGGTTGGGACAAATCTCTGTCACTGAAGCCAGGAGGGGGGAGGGACATATCCAAAGTCATATAGCAAGCTCAGGAGGCCAGGATTTTACGTGAATTGTGCCTGTGTCTCTGGAGCACCAGGTATTAAAAGATCCTAAGATCGGGTTCTACATTAGGGCCCACCGAGGATGCATCCCAAGCCCTGACTTTGTAGACACCCAGTCCTCACCCTGGGCCTGGCTGGCCCAGTGGGTCATCGGGTGAAGTGGGGTGGCTCAGGACACCCACCTGAGCTGGTCCCGCCCCAGAAGCAGCTGCCGATACACCATCTGGGCCTCAGCGTCCGGATCTAGCGGGTCACTCCAGTCCCCCAGGGTGACAGCTGAGTGTGTACGGCTGCAACCGGCAGCTGAAGGCACACAGCATCATCAGTAACCCCTCCCCTGCTTCCAGAAGCCCCCATGGCCTGGCAGTCCCCAAGTCTGACCCCTTCTACCTCTGAAATCTCTCCTCAAACCCACTACTTCCTTCCAGTCCCACTTCCTCCATGCTGCTCCGCAGACTCCAGCACTAGCCTCACCTCTCCCCACCCTCCTTCCCCACTCTAGGCTCCAGCCACACAGACCTGTCACCCATCAGCCCTCTCGGACTCGCCTGCAGGCCGTTTGCTCTGCCTGCCACACTCTTGCTCACCCATCTCTGTCTCCAACTTCCCTGCTTAGCTCCTACTCTACCCAGGTTGTATTTAAGCAGCACCACCTCCAGGAAGCCCTCCTTGATCCGCCATCCTGAGGCTGGCTGGGTCAGAGGCTTTCTCTGGAATCTCAAATGCCTCATCTTGGCCCTTACAACATTGTATTATAATTGGTTATGCACTCGTCTTCCTTGGCGGCAAGCACACGATGTCCGTGCGCCGCAGGACGCTGGCACAGAGTGGGTACTTGAAACCCCGGATCTCACATTTAATGAGCACTATGTGCCAAGCGGTGTTCTAAGTGCTTTGTGCGCACCAGCTCATTTAATCCTCACAACTGCATTTCATAGTTGAGATTGAGGCATAGAGAGGTTACCTAACTTGCCCAAGGTTGCGCAGCCAGCCCAGGCAGAGGTGGGACACCGCTGATTGACAGGTGCGGAGGGTGGGGCCTGCCGTCCACCCTGCCCCCTCACCTGAGCGCTCGGCCTGGAGACAGCAGGTCCAGCGGGCGCTGCGGAAGGCACCGGGGTGGCAGGAGGCCAGTTTGTCCGGGTTGGGGGCGCTGGCCTTGCGCAGGGCTGATAGCCATTGGCTGAGCTCGTTTACATTCTGCAAGGGGGTGGGAGGCGATCAGGGGGCGGGGTGGGAACCAAGGGGTGCCGCCCTCCGCCCCGCATCCCTGCGGCGCCTCACCTTGCACTGGAGGTAGGTGGTGTGCGGCGGCCCCGAGCCGTCCTGCGTCACCACCTGCATCACGTGGGGCAGCTGGAAGGCGCCCTCGTCCACACGCTCCACAGCGCGGATGTGCGACACCGGGATGGAGGTGCGCGTCTGCGGAAAACGATTGTCGCTGCGGCGCGTGCTGGGGCCCAGGGACAGCTTCCCTCTGGATGTGTGCACCAGGTGGAGCCCCAGGGGCGGGGACTTTCAATACTACATCTGTGCTCTGTGTGCCTGTCCATTCGGCTGTTCCGCGAGTCCTGCGGTCCGGCCCCATCACTCTTTGAGTGACTTAACTTCTCTGGGCATCAGTTTCCTTCTTAACAATAATAATAATAATAGCTACCACTTATATGGTGCGTGGGATGTGGTTCTAAGCACATTTGTCAACTTATTTAATCAATAGAACCTCTGAGTGAACACAGATTTTACCTGAGTCTATATAGCATGTGGCCTAGGTCTGGGTGGGAACATTGGATGGTGGTTAAGCATTGTCCCTGCCCTGTGTGTGTCACATCGGGGACGTGTGTCCAGGCCGCTACCTGTGCACACTCTGAAGGATGTGTGTTGGCGAGTATGGGTAGTGTATGCCTGTCCCTGTCCCCTGCCCGCATTGGCCCTAAGCTGTGAGCAAAGTCTGTCCTGAGAGTTTGCAGTTGTCAAGTTGCTACAGCAGTGCCTTGCAGCCTTGCCCACTCTGGGCCTCAGTTTCCCCCCTAGTTACAAAGAGGCAGCCCTATGAGGTAGGCCACCATTGCAAACCCCTCCAGCGTGGGCTGGAGCCCCACCTGCCACTCGGGACCCTTGGAGTAGGAGAGGGTCTCCCCGCTGAGCCAGAAGTAGCGCTTCTTGAAGGCGAAGCGTGTGGCCAGGCTGGCAGGCTCCTCCTTACGCTTTAGCAGGTAGCCTTCTCGAACAGTCACCGAGGGTGGGACCAGGGCCCTGGCTGGGGCCCCAGCCTCTGGGAAACGGGAGAAGAGAGGTGGGGGACAGTGAGCCCTTCCTATCCCGGCTCCACCTGTCCTGCAGCGAGCCCAGGGCCTCTGCGGATGCTCCACTAGAGGGAGGGGGAAGGACATGGTGACTTCAGATCCACTCCCTCAATAGGGAATGGTACCACTGAGGCAGGGAGGAGCAGAGCTGCACCACCGCCTGCAGTTTGTCGGGTTGGAGAGGGATGTTCAACATTCTGACAGGTTGCTCCTCTGTCACTTGGACCCGACTATGTCATGACCTGGGCCCCACATTGTGATATGGACTTCACCCCAACTCCTCTGCTTAAAACCATCCTGTGGCTCCATTTCCCTCCAAGTCAAAGCCAAAATTCTCCCTACGGCCTATGAAGCCCCCACAATCTGGCCCCCCACTCCTTTGCCCCCCATTCACTCTTCTTCATTGGCCTCCTTGCTGTTTGCTTTCTCTGCTCCTACCTCAGGGCCTTTGCACATGCTCTTCCCTGCCTGGAACTCTTCCCAGCATCCACCTGGCTCGCTCTCTGTCCCTCTCCAGGTCTTTATTCTAATGTCACCCAATTGAGGCCATTCCTGGCCACCTATCAAAAAGTTCAACCTCCCACCCCACCCCAACATTCCCTACCCTCCTTTCTTTGTTCCCCTTAGCACTTAGACTCCCTAACACATTGCATCATTTGCTTACTCATCTTGCTAACAGCCTGTGGACCCCACTAGATAGAACCTCTATGAGAGCAGATTTTCTTCTGTCTCGTTCACTGCCATGTCCCCAGCACCTATTATAGACACTTGTCCGTTGCATGCACACTGTGCCATGATCCCACCCACGTCCCACATGGGCTGGGATGCCTGGAGGACTGGGCCTGAGCTCTGTTCATCTCTGGGGCCTAGCACAGTAGGTGTCAGGAAATGTTAGTTGACTGACTAGGTGACCCACAGGTTCACATTCTCAGTGCTGAGAAGCCGGTGGGGTAGGGGGGAGGCCCTGAGTGCCCCCAGTGGGGTGACAAGCCAGGTGTGGCAGGGCCACAGGAACTCACCCTCATCTCCATCCACGTCCACCAGCTGGTCCAGGAAGTCCCGCACACGCGAGATGCTCTGCAGCAGGAAGGGATGCAGGGGGGCCATCCACAGCTCCTTGCCCTGGCCCAGCTGCTGGCCCAGGTTTCCGATGCTCTGTATGGCCTGGAGCAAAGGAGCAAGGGATGACAAGGCCAAGCTCACTGCGGAGGGGAGGGCCTTCTACGGACTCAGAACACAACCCCAGAGTCCTGGCTCCTAAATCAGTGCTCAATGAAAGGAGAAGACTCATACCAGCACCTGCCTTGGGCAATATCTGTGCCTCCCTCCCCCTTTTGGAATCTGCACCCCAAGTGCCCTTATTCTGTTCCCTCCCAAGCCCAGACTCTCCCCCATCCAGGACTGCCCAATCCTATCGTGCATACTCAGAGCCCATCAGAACCTCAAGTTGTCGCTGCTTTGCAAAGGATGATCTAATTCATACTAAGGTGTAAATGACTGCCAGCCTGCTTTCCACTTTCCTCCTAAAAGGGTTGGGTTTTTGTTTCAAAGAGGAAATTGGAGAGCATAACCAATGCCTTCGCACTCAGAATGGAATGCGAATGGTGGTGTTTCAGACATGGGTTTCTCCGGGTGTCCTTTGGATCCTCTGCGGGTCTGGTCTCCCAGCTCTGTTTCTACCACAGTTGTTTTTCCTGGCTAAGATCACCCAGGATGAGGGGCCCCACTGCTGGCGGCACCTTGGCAAGCAGCAGCAGTGAGCGGCTGGTCTGAGGGTCCGCGTGGTGGTCCCGGAGGTCAAACAACTTCGGGGTGAGGATGGCAGGTGCGAAGAATCGCAAGAAGAGAAAGCCACTTATCGCCAGGTACTTCACGTCCTGCAGGGAGGGGCGGCAGGTGAGAGGGGCCCGCGAAACTCACTTCCCAGCTGGGGAAACTGAGGCAGGAAGGACTAGAAATTGGTGGTGCGAGGAGAAGTGGGATGGATGATGGGTCAGGAGGCCATACTAGCCTGCCAAGGAGGTTCCTCCTCTCTGGGCCTCAGTTTTCCCACCTGGAAAATGGAGTAACAATCCAATCCTGCAAAATCAGACCTAGCCAAATGTCCTCAGAGTCCACTTTGTGCCAAGTGCTGTGCTAAGGGCACAGCCCTGTGACGGAGGTACCAGTATCACTCCCACTTTACAGAGGAGGAAGCGGAAGCTCAGAGACATCAACTGACTTGTCCAAGGTCACACAGCTGGCGAGTAGAGGAGACCCAGATCTGTGATTTACCGTCGTAACGGCAACAGGGCAGATACCTCTCTATCCATTCGTTTATTTAACACTCACCCTAGGAGGGATCACATATCCACCTTACAGAGGAGATAACTGAGGCCCAGAGAGGGAAGGTCACTTGCCCATGGCCACACAGCTCTAAGGGGCAGAGCCGGGATTTGAACTCTGTTCTTCACCGTTCTCTCCTGCCATTCAGCCAGCTACCAGGTGCATTCACTGGGTGTCAGGCACTAAGCCTGAACTGTCACTTTTAATCACAACCCTGTGGGGTGGGAACAATTATTCCCATTTTCCAGATGGGGAAACCGAGGCACAGTAGTGAACCCACTTGGACAGGCTCCAGAGTCCGTGCTGTGTGTGACCCCCTCCCCCAGCCTGTGCTCTCTACAAACTGTAGAGTGCGGTGCCCCAGTGTGAGTGCGGGGCTGGCCCGCCTACAGGTGAGGCTGGTTGTCCCAGCTGCGGCAGGTGACTCAGAGAGGGGGTGCACCTCCATCCTGGGCATGTCTTGCTCTCCCCAAACCAACTCCCCACCCACCTCTCACACTTGCCTGGCTATCTTTAGCCCGAATGTGCTCCTGTGTTTATTTAGAGGTTGTATTCACACGTGGAACAATACCCTCCCCTGGGTGTGTGCCGACTTCCTGGGGCATCTCGGCCTTGACACTGAGCCCTGCAGGAGCTGGGTACCGGGAGCTGCCCAGAGGGAGGGTCTCCCTCTCCATCTGGAACCCCGAACTACCCCTAAGGCCGCCACACCCCCACCAGCTGTAGTCCAGGGTGATTTTAGTCTCCACGGCAGCTCATTAACTTCCTCCTTGCTTGAGTGGGAGGAACAGGTGTCAGAGCAGCAGAGAAAGGGGCTTCCCTAGGTGCCCTGGCCCTGCCCACCCTTGTGGGGCTGAGAAAGTCCCTGCTTCCTGCCCA
>CM052452.1:6940841-6973675 GCA_028533085.1 Varecia variegata
ACTCACTGGTCCGAGCCACCTCACGCCGGGTGAGATAGTCCAGGAAGGGCCCGGTCAGGCCCCGGCCAAGGAAGAGTTTCACCAGCTTGGTGGCAAGGTCCTGGCGGCAGTCCCCCGAGGTCAGCTCCTCCAGCACAGCCAGGGGGCTAGCAGTGTCCTCCTGGGCAGGGACAGGAGGCTGGAGAGGTGACCTGGGACCCTGCACCCCAAAGCAGAAGAGCCCAGAAGGGGTTCCCTGAGGCAGGGGAGCCCAGAAACCAGCCCTCCCCCACCCCCTGGTAGAATCGGCTGCCTGATGCACCCACCTCTGCCGGCCCCAGCACAGAATCCATGAGCAGCTCCAGCAGGGGCTGGTAGCACCGGGAGGGCAGGACGCGGTCTTCGATCAGACGCACCTTCAGCCGCAGGGCACCCAGGTTCCCTCTGCCCGGGATGGGACCACAGGTAAAGGAACATAAATAAGTACATATGGGTGGGCGTGGATATCCAAGAGAGACAGGTGGGAACGCAGGGAAAGAGCATGGATGTTTGCAAAGGAAGACAGATGTGGACAGGTGTAAATAGGTGTGAACAGATCTGGACAGGTATGAATAGGAATGTACAAGCACAGACAGTGAAAACAGATGTGGCCAGAGCGGAACAGTGTGGCCAGTGTAAACACTGTGTATAGGACTCGTAGACAAGCATGGATAACGTGAACAAGTGTGAACAGGTGTGGCCAGTATAAACGGGTGTAAATCTATATTGACAGGTATAAACAGGGAAGGACAAGTGGGGATGGTGTAAACAAGTGTACAAGAATGGACAGTGTGGGCCGGGCACGGTGGCTCACACCTGTAATCCTAGCACTCTGGGAGGCCGAGGCAGGAGGATCGCTTGATCTCAGGGGTTCGAGACCAGCCTGAGCAAGAGTGAGACCCTGTCTCTACTAAAATTAGAAAAATTAGCCCAGCGTTGTGGCATGAGCCTGTAGCCCCAGCTACTTAGAAGGCTGAGGCAGGAGGATCGTTTGAGCCCAGGAGTTTGAGGTTGCAGTGAGCTATGATGATGCCACTGCACTCCACCCAGGGTAGCAGAGCAAGACTCTGTCTCAAAAAAAAAAAAAAAAAAAGGAATGGACGGTGTGGATAGGTGTGGAAGGACCCAAATTGCTGAACACACATCAGCAAGTGTGAACTGACATGTTTGCATGTGAACAGGTGGATGGGCATAAGGGGAACTCATGTGGACGTAGGCGAACACACCTCGAGAGACATTACACACTGATTGAATGCATGGAGGAATGCACAAATGAATGAAGTGGCATAGCGGTAGTGTGTGGCTGGCATGGGCACCCACGAGGACCCACCCACAAGCTGAGGATGGTACCCGACAGGGCTCCAGCCTGGCCCCTCCCTCTGCACCAACATTTACCCAGAATCCTCCTCGGCTCTGGGAAAGGGCAGGAGGCGGAACCAGCCATTGGGCGGCTTGTGCTGCAGGGTCTTCGGGGAGAACTCCACCTGCAGGTGGGACACACAGACCCTCGGCTGGGCCCTGTCCTGCCAGGCTCAGCCCCACCCAGCCCTGGAAAAAGAGCTCAGACTGCCCATCCATGGAGGGGCACTGTGGCCTGTTGGGGGCCACCTCCTCCTCCTCCACCCTGTCCCAAATTATCAGCTCCTGCCAGGGCACTGAGGACCTCCAGGGAGCACTTAATTTATAGTTGAGGAAACTGAGGCTCAGAGAGGTGGAGTGACTTGCCCAAGGTCACACAGCTGCTGGAGACAGCATGCCTGGACTGAGTGTACTTTCAGCTCTGTTAGGGAACATAAATTCCATCTATCAAAAGGCTTAAGGACAGTCCAGAGGGCCCCTGCACCCCACCCTCTCTTTTTAAACAACTCTATAGATATATAATTTACATCCCATACAACTCACCTATTGAAAGCATACAACGCAGCGGTTTTTAGTCTATCCACAGAGGTGGCACAATTAGTTGTGCCACTAATTGCAGAGCACTGTCTATCTGCCCCCTAAAAAGACCTGTACTTACCAGTCACTCCCTGTTCCCCGCCCCCGCCACCAGCCAACCACTAATCTACTTTCCGTGTCTATGGATTTGCCTATTCTAGATGCTTCGTATAAATGGAATCACGTAATACGAGTTGGGGAGGACTGGCTTCTTTCACTTTAGCATGACGTTGTCATGATTCACCCGCACCGTAGCATGTGCCGGTACAGTGCGTCTTCACCAAATGACACACAAGGAAACCAATTTACCGTAGGCTAATTGATAGGAACAAGAGTGAAGTTCCTGCGGCATACGCTATCAGCGCATCATTTGGCTTAAAGTCACGGTTTCCAAGAACCTACCGACGACATTAAGCGAGGACTTACTGAACTAACTGCGTTCCTATTTATGGCTAAATAATATTCCATTGCATTGATGAATCACATTCGGTTTATCTGCTATAGACATTGGGTCGTTTCCACTTTGAGCTGTCATGACTAATGCTGCCATGAATGCTAACGTCAAAGATTCGGTGTGGACATAGGTTTTCATCTCTCTCGAGTACATACCTAGGAGTAGAATTGCTCGTCACGTGATAACTTTGTTTAACCATTTGAGGACTGGTCAGACTGTTTGCAAAGTGGCTGCATATTTTATATCACCACCCACAGCACATAACCAAGCCTCCCTCTTATTTACTCCTGTCCTGCCTCTTTTGAAAAACTCTCAGCCACTTTCAGCTACCGCCGAGAGGCAGGAACAATCACACCCATTTTACAGATGGGGAAACCAAGAGAAAGACCCTGAGCCCAGAGCTTCCAGGAGTAGGCGTTAAAGGTTTCGGTTCTGGAGTCAGAGAGACCTGAACTCAAATCCTGGCTCTGCTATTTCTTAGTCATCTGACCTGAGAAAGCCACTTAACCTCTCTGAGTGTCAGTTTTCCCATCTGTAAAATGGGGATGACAACAGTCCCAGCCTCACAGGGTGGCCATGAGGGCTAAGTAAATGAGGCTCTGCTGGAAGGACACTTAGCAAGGGCTGGCACACAGTCAGTCATCTGGCGTGCTCTCACCCCAGAGTGAAAATCTGGGTTCATCTTGTGATCTAGGGTAGGTTCCCATACCTTTGAGGGCCTCAGTTTCCTCCCCTGTACAATGGGGCAATGGCATCCTATCACCCAGGCCTGGCCAGAGAACCTGATGCAGCCTGCACGTCTGCCCTTCTGAGCCCCGTGAGGCTCAGCCCATCTCATCTTCCTTCTCCTTAGGGGGCACTGGGGAGCCACGGATGGCGTTGCAGAGAGTGAGGCTCACCATGCCCAGGAAGTCGTTCTTGCCCACCATGTCCCAGTCCCAGAGCTCCACCCGCAGTGGGGACGGGGCGCCGGGCACCTCGCGCAGCTCCAGCACCTCATCCCAGTGTGGGAAGCGCGTCTTCTTGATGGTCTGAGGGCGAGGTAAGTGGCCTGTGAGCGAGAGAGCCACTGCCGGTGCCCCCTCCTTCCCAGCCCCGTGCCCACTGCTCACCGAGGTCTCCAAGCTCTGGCTGCCCCAAAACACACGTGCAAATGGGTCAGACGTGCCGGAGATGTCTCGGGGGGCCAGGTCCCTGGGGACAGATGAGGAAAGGAGTGAGGGAACACAGGACCCTCAAGGACCAAGCCCCAAGCTGGGCCTTGGAAAGGGGATTCAGGGTAGATCATTCAAATGCTGCTGGTTTCCAAGACAACAAAATGTTCCACTATAGGGGCCCGGCAAGGGGCACCCCTCACCATGCCTGTCGCCTCACACTGTCCTATGATGAGGCACTCATATGCCCCCATTTTCCAGATGAGGAAACCGAGGCACAGAAAGATCAAATCCTGCATCGAAAAGCCCCACAGGTGAAGGTGCAGTGGGGAGGGGGGAAGGGAGCCTCAGTTTCCCTGGAGGCCCTAGATTGGAGACTAGATGCAAAGGTTTGAAGCCTAGCTCTGCACTTATTGGCTGGGTGACACTAGGAAAAGTCACTTCATCTCTCTGAGCCTTAGTTTCCTCATCTGGAAAATGGGAGTAATTACAGACCAACCTCACAAGGCCAACGGTTAAATGTGTGTAAGGTGCCTGGCACAGCACCTGGCAGGTGATGGTGCTCAGTTCATGTATTCATTCAACAAACACTCATGCCCACACTCTGTCTAGAATCCAAGAGAAGGCATGAGGCAGGGCTCCCCTGCCTCTGGTTGCCATGACAACCCAAAAGCCTTACCCCAGTCAGCTTCCCCATCCCTCCTTCTTGAGGTCCCCAAATCTACGAATGCACCCCCACCCCACCCCCACTGGGGGCTGCCTGCTTCCTCCTCCTGCTCCCTTCCCATCCCTGCTCAGCATCCAAAGCCTTCTTTGGTTTCCTAGGAGCCAGCCCAGTTGCTAAGCGACAGCAATCGGTCCCTCTCATCCCCACAAGAATCCTGCACAGCCTTGTGGCTGGTGAGGGGGCCATGGGCACCAAGAAGACAGGGAGCCCCTGTCCCATGCTGAATCCTTCAGCCTGTCTCCTGCCTCCTTGGTCCTCCCTCATCCAGACTCTGGGGAGCCCCTGCTGGTGCCAAGGCTGGGGGCAAAAATCTGGAGGTGGTGGGAGAGGCCCAGAGAGGGCAAGGAAGGGCTTTATGATCACACAGCAAGCTAGAAATAGGAAATCCTCCCCAATCTGGGCGAGGATTGGCCTAAAAGTAAGGGTTGGGGGAGTGAGGTGTGAAAACAGGCAGGAAGACAGGATGGGGGAGACGGGGAGAGGGCGGAGGTATTTACAGGAGCAAAATGATGGTGAGCTGAGGAAGGAAGAAGGGGATAACAGTGACAAGTAGGTAAGAGGGAAGATGGGTGTCCCATGAGCTGGTGGCTCTAGAGGGCCACCAGTGGGTTTTTCTGGTCTTGCATCCGTCTTCCTTCTGATTTTCTTTGGGACAGGACCCACCCCTCCCTCAGTCCCAGCCCACATGACTTGGGGGGGGCCAATCCCTCCCTCCACTCCAGAAAGGGACTGTGACTCAGTCCTAGCCAATTGGTCAGTGTCATTGGTTCAGAGATAGGCATGTGTCCCAGACTGAGCCAATAAGAATTAATCCTGGGCATTGGTTGGAAATGGTGAGAAATAGCAGCTGGAGTGGCTATGTTGATAGGATGCCAGCCTGGGGCTGCTAGGGCCATCTTTGCCCCCACCTGGGGAGAGGCTGCCTAAGAATGAAGCTAACACAGAGGACATCATAGCCAAAAGATAGAGACAGATTCCTGATATCACCAGCTGAGCACCTGGATCCAGCCATGCCTGAAGCTACATGCCAGTCATATGAGCCAGTAAACTAGCTCTTCTGCTTAAGCCAGGAGGACTCGTGTATCTGTCAGTTACAATTTGCTTATTACACCTCCACACTCATCTGTCTGAGCAGCCCGAGTGTCTGGCCTGTTGTCGGTGGTCACAAGAAACCTGACAAGGATTTCGCACCCAGGAACTTGCAACCCAGTGAGCTTGCACTGTTTGTCCACACCGGGAACCTGGCTGCCAGCCCAGAAGTGCCCCAGGAGGGAGGAGATCCCAAAGGCCAAGCAGGGGATTCCTGCTCACTCTCAGACCACCCTCTCCACACCGCCTCCGCCTTGCCCGTACCTAGCCTGGAGCACGTGGCAGCGAAGGCAGCGGCCCCGTCCGTCCTCCAGCACCTGCACCGACAGGCAGATCTCGCCCTGCACCTCCGCATCTGGGTCCACGCGACTCAGATTGATCCAGCTGTCGATCCCTGGAGGGCACAGGCGCTAACATTTACGAAGCATCTACTGGTCATTGTGTTAACTTAAAAATTCAATTGACATTAAACATGTGTCAAGGCACTGACTTCTGATGTCGGTGCTGTAATTATCCCCATTATCAGATGAGAAAAATGAGGCCCAGGGAGAAATAGCTTTGCCCATGATGCCAGCATACTCCTCCTCATTAATCCCAACATACTCCTCCCTCAAAAAGCTTGGGTCTCTCTCTCTCTCTCTCACTTCCTTCAACATTTGAAGACACTGCTTCCCTTGTAGCTCTTGGGAAATCAGTTTTCAGCCCAATAATTACTCTTTTGTAAGTCATCTATCTTTTCTCTCTAATTTTGAGGACTGTATTTTTGATGTTCTGTAGTTTCACCACAATGTGCCTAGAAAAGGAATTTTTAAATCCTGCTTAGTGAAGATTGTGCAGATTCTTCTATTTATAGGATCCTGTCCTTCCTTCAGTTCTGGAAAATTCTAGGCCATGAATATTTTTTATTATTTCTACTCCCCAAGTTTTTTTTATTATTATTTCCTCTGCCCAGTTTTTTTCATTCTTCTGGGACTCCAGTTAAATGGATGTTAGACGTTCACGGTTATTTTCCGTGTCTCTGAACTTCTCTTTTATATTTTCCTTCTCCTTTTTTCTCTGAGATGAATTCTGCATAATTTCTCTAGGTCGCTCTTTCAGTTCACTAAGTCTCACTTCAGCTATGAATGAGCGGATGTTTAACTCAGCCACTTAGTGTTTAAATTCAACAATTTTACTTAGCTCTAAAAGTTTTCTTTGGTTCTTTTAAAAAACCTGCCTATTTATTTTTGAATATATCGCTCTAATTTATTGCTGTCATTGCTGGCCTTTCTTGTGACTCCATTTTTTATTTCTTTAAATATTGGATCCTTTTTTTTTAATCCTGTATATTATAATTATAAAATCTAAAGTCTTTGTGGGTCTAAATCTGACGGCTGTTGTTTCTGTTAACTATTGCTCATAGTGTCCCATTTCCTTGTGTGTCTGGTGATTTTTGATTGTGAAGTCATGTTTGTTTGCTCTCACTCTGTGGGAAACCCAAGTAAGAATGCTTATCCTTGGAGAGGAGTGGTAGTTGCTTATTTTACGACTCTCTGAGGGTCTCAGCCTAATGGGGAATTCTCATGACCAGTAATATCCACCTTGCCCCTCGCCCAGGTTTTATTCTCTTTGTCGACTGCAGAATTGATATTGACATCTGCTTTCGGGGAAATCCTTCATTATCCCTGTGCTGATTGTTCACTGCTCCATTAGGTTTTAGCTCATGATTTAGGGTGGGGCAAATACTGAGGGATTTCCCTTCTTTACAGCAAGTCTAACCATGTATTAGGAATCCCGTTTTATTCAGGATCTCACTGTTACGTGGCAGGAGAGCACTTCTGAGGATCTAGTCCCCACATGCTGCTGAAAGAATAAGTCCCGTCTCATGTCTATCCTCACTGCTACCCCTAGTCCAGGATGCCATCAGTTTTCTCTCACCGATCACTGCAATTGATTCCTAACAGATCTCCTGCATTGACTCTTGTCCCACTGTGATCCAGCATCCACAAAGCAGCCACAGGGATCTTCTGAAAATGCATGCAATCTTTCCTATCACTCCATCTTCTGATGACATGGCCCCGTTCTCTTCACTGTCTTGCTCAAGAACCATCAATGGCTCCCTATTGCCTCCAGAAGACCATCTAGAGTATGACTCTGGCCTGGCACCTATGGCCCTGTCCAATTAACCCCCACCAAGTGTTCCATCTGGCCTGGCCTATGCCTGACTCTGGAAGAGGATACATAGAAATGCACCTTAGCATCTTTGCCAGGGCACCTTTAGGGATCAACTCATTCCTCTTCCTCTGCAAAGCTTCCCTTGACCACACTGGCTCTCACTACCCTCTCTTGTCATCCACTGTCATGCCAGCGATATTCCACATACCTCCACCTCCACATTGCTATCCTGTTTAAAGAAACAAAAAGCACCCACATGCAGACACATGGACACTTTCATTCTTTTCTTGCTCCCTGTTCTGTGCCAGTGTGTTTTGTTTTCCTATCTAGTCCAAAAGTTCCTGGAAGCCAGACTTCATACTTCATTCATTTAATTCCCCCCCTGTGGGTAGATGTTCGAGGCACAATGGGTACAGCTCAGTGGGCAGAATAAGAACACAGACGTTGGGTTTGACTCTCACCTCTGCAACTTCTACAAAGGGGCAAGTCATCTCCCCTCGCTGAGCCTCTGTGAATTGAAGATCATTCTAGTGCATACCTCACTGGCATGTTGTGAAAACTAAATGTAAAGTACTTGGCATCATGCCCAGGATATAGTAAGCCCTCATTAAATAGGAGCAATGATTATAATGATGATTAGCACATAGTGGGTTCTCAACTAATTCCAGCTGAGGAAAATAATAAATTAGCCAATGAATGGTATTGAGACAATTAATAGTCATCTAGACAAAAAGTAATACTTTATATCTGGTTAAATTCCAAATAGATTAAAGACTTAAGTATTTAAATATGCAACAGATTATTGCTAGAAGGAATTATGTAAAAAAAATTTGTGTCTTAACCTTAGAGTTGGGAAGGTCTTTTTAGGTATAACAGAAAATCCAGAGCCAAAAGAAATATATGAGGTTGACTACAGAAAAAGAAACAAATTTTGTACATGAAAAATTATAAGCAAAGTCAAAATATAAGAGACAAAGGGAGAAAAAATATTTGCAGCTAATATGACAAAGAGTTGATTTCCCTAATATATAAAGAGTTCCTACAAATCAATAAGAAAAGGCAAACAACTCAGTGGAGGAAAATGCATGTATAATATGAATGGACAATAAACAGAAGAGGAAATAAAGTGATTCTTAAATACTATATATAAAAAGGTTTTCAATGTCCTTCATAGAGAAATTTATCTGACTGATGGATACAACTTGCACATGTGAGAAGTCGTGTTTGTAGAAGGCTGTTCACTGCACCATTGTTTGAACTAGGCAAAAACTGTGCATAACCCAGATGCCATCGAGAGGGGACCAGCCAAATAAACAATTGTACATCCACACCGTGGTGCAGCACAAAGTCACACAAACAGCAAAGAATGCAGAAACTCTTAGAGTGCTGTTACAGAAAGATCTCGAAGATGCACGATGAATGGAAAGGCAAGATACTGAACAGTGAAGATCATAGATAATATTCGTGTAATCAGAGAAAAAAACCACAGATAGTACAGTATGAAGAACACAGACTCTGGAACTAGACAACCTTGATCTAAATTCTGGCCATTTTGCTTAATAACTTTGAGATCTTGGGCAAGTCATTTAACCCTCTGTGTCCCCATTTATTCACCTGTAAATCAGGTATAATAAGAAGACCGACCTCACAGGGTTATGATAACTGAGTTGATCCGTGCAAAGCACTTAGAACGTGTTCAGTGCACAGTAAGCACTATCTAAGTGCTGCTATTACTGTTGTTACTTGCTTGTATATGTTTAAAATATCTCTAAAAGGACATGCAAGAAAGGAACAGAGCAGTTGGGTGAGAGAGAGTTTCAACTGCTTATTGTAAAATCTGAATATTGAACTAGGCAAATGAATTAACTGCTCAAAAATCAAAGACAAAAACAACAACAGAAATAATGTTCCACTGAGGGCTCTGCGCTTCCCTGTGCCGCTTGCCATATGCCCACTCTGGGCACAGCGCCCTCCCCGCTCTGCCCGGCTGTGGCCGGTGCCCCTGGCCCACCTCGGGGGTCGGCTGCAATCGCCTCCCTGCTCAGCGAGATCTTGCCGATGATGTCATCGTGCCTGCGGAAAGGCAGCCGGGGAGGGTCCGAGTCAGGGACCCCCACCCCGCCCATAGAGAAGTGGGGGCAAGTGTCAAGGGCTGGGTGGGTGGGCACTTTTGCTGTGGGTGTGACCCCATGTCCCACCTCCCCTCAGGTGCCCAGGCTCAGGTCCCCAACACACACACCCGACGGTGTCCTCGTCCAGCACGTAGAAGGCCAGATGGTGGAAATCCAGAGGCAGGTGCACGGTATACTCCTCCCCCCAGAAGGGGCTCAGGCTGCGCCACACGGTCGCTGTCCTGCAAAAGTGGGTGCAGGGGGCTGGGGGCCCTCAGGCCACACAGGTGGCAGACACCTTGGGGACCCAGACACACATACACAGGGATCCTGACACACATACTCAGAGACCCACACAAAAACACAGCGGGGGCCTGGACAGGCACTCTACCCGCACACACACCTAACACCTAGGTACGTGCCCACCAGAAACACAAGCACATGGAAACACAAGACCCTGGTTGGGTCTGGGAGATAAAGATAAGGGAGTCAGGGAAGGCTTCCTCTGGTCAAAATACACACATGGCAAAGAGGAGAGAGACAACGAAGACAAGCCTTGCAGAAGGCTGGAACAGCACGTGCAAAGGCCCTGTGGCAGGGATGTGTTTGGCGAGTTCAAGGAACAGGAAGGTGCCTGGTGGGAAAGTGGGGAGGGCAGGGGCCAGAGCACGCTGGGCTTCGCAGCACACAGTAAGCGAGGAGAGGGGAGCACAGGAGGGGTAGGGACCAAGAAAAGACCAGAGACAGACACGCAGACACAGCATCTCTGCCCCGACACCCCTGCAGATGCACTTCCTTTACCCAACAGGGAACAAAGAAACTACTTAGCCCAGTGAAGACACGCCCAAATTTATGGCTGCAAAATTGGGTTCTTGTTCCCTTCCTCATTCCTTTCGCCACACTCTGCCTCGGCAGAGCGTACACACGCATGCGTGCGCACACACTGTGCCCCCTTCCCCCAGCCCAGGGGTGCCACCATCAGGTGGACCCTCAGAGCTTCCTCCCAAACCCCCTCTTGCCCCCACCCCAGGCTTTTCCCAGCTAGAGCCCCCCGCCCCGCCCCCAGCTCCCCAGCCCCTGAGCTGGAAGGCTCCTCGCAGCCCAGAGAGGGAGAGACATCGCCCGGGTTCCCACGGAGCATCAGTCTGTGGGTTTGGAGTGGTGTCACGGAATGTGGCAAGGGGACAGCCTGAGCACAGGGAGAACAATGGAGGGGTCAGGGTGCTGCAGCTGGTCCCTCCCCAGACAGGCTCCCCGCCCCCAGTTCCTGGTCCATCTGGACCAGAACCGGTGCCAGCAGCATCCTGAATCCCACCGTCTCCATAGGAACCAGGGCCTCAGCCACCCGCCCACCCACCCCCTCAGACCTGCGGGGGCTGAGAGCTGTCCCTTGGCCTGCGGGGGTGACAGCCAAGCACAGCCCAATCCGAACCCCCCCTCCAAGATTCACTCGCACCTCACGTGTGTTCGCACCGGCGCCTGTGTGCTCACGCGTGTGGACAGGACAGCCATGTGGACATGCACACATCACACTGGTACACATGCGTGACATGCACAGGTGGTCACAGGTGTTCATACTAGCCCTGCAGCACACACACACAAACCCCGCACACTCACAAGCAGGCCCAGCTGGGCGGGCACACACAGACAGACACACGTGCACACGCACCCAGTGCCCGCGGCACCCGGCGGCCCCGGAACCAGCCAGTCCAGCCAAGCGTGAGTTGCCCGCCCCCAGGGAGGCTGCTGTGGGAGGCACAGGCTGGCAGCACTGAGTCAGCCCCAGGGAGCCGCAGGGACATCATCGGGTCTGGGGGAAGGGCGCATCCATTGTCCCCTGTTGGGTAAGCATTGACCTCCCTGCTCCTCTCAGTGTGAATGCTTGTTCCTGGACTCCCCGGGTCTAGAAAGAGCCCCTCCCCTTCTCCCCGGCCCCAGGTCTGGCGTCTCCACTCCTCACCTGGCCACCACCTCGTCGTCCACCTTCACTAGGCAGTAGGGGTCACTGCTCCCAGACCTGCGGAAGGAGGAGGGTCAGGAAGGAACTGGGTTGAGAGGGCAGCCATGGGGGCGGGGTCCCGATCCACCTTTATCATACAGATGGGGAAACTGTGGCCCAGAGATGGCAGGGGACTTACCCAAGGTCACACAGCAAGTCCAGCTAAGAGGCAGCACTTCAGGGGGCCAGTGGGTGTCGTCATGGCTGCCCAGGCGCCCACCCAAGGCATGCCTGACCCACCACCCGTGCGCTCTCTGGGCTGGCACTCACGGGAATGGGGCAGGGAGGCGTGAGGCCTGGCCCGGAAAGCCCAAAGCTGTGGTCCAGAGGGTGTGCTGGGACGTCCTCAACACCTGCTTCACCTCCCCCTGGGTGTGTACCCTGGACAAGTCCCCTCCCCTCTCTGGACCTCAGTTTCCCTGCTCTATAAATTGGACATAGTATTAACACACACCTCCTGGGGCTGGAGGAACTAGTAGTACATGGTGGATGGAGCTTGGAGCTCTCCCCCAAGCCACCACCTGGGGTAAGCACTGCCCCCCAACTTTGCATTTCAGTGGAGGTTTCCCTGGGGAGGGGACTCCCCATTCCTCAGCAGACTCTTCCCTGCAGGAACAGACCAGGGGACCCAGATCTCAAAACTCAGCCAAGAAAAGATGTGCTGCACCCCCTTGAGTAGCCATGAGCCATTGGCCAACCAAAGCCAGCTCCATCCCCCCTTCATAATAACAGTCACCAGTACACCCCAAGCAGTCTAGCAGGGCCCCTCGGTTCCTCCCCCATCCCATCGCACAGGCCTCCTTTGTCTTTCCTCAAGCTCTTGCCAGCCCCAGGGCCTTTGCACATGCTGTTCCCCCTGCCTAAGACACTCTGTCCCTGATCTTGTCATGGCTGGCTTCTTCCTGTTATTCAAATCTCAGTCCAAAAGTCATCTCCTCAAAGATGCCACTCCTGACTACCACCGTCCTGTCTGAAATAACCCTCCAACCCCTCTAAGCACCTAAAATCACCTTGCTCCCTGATTTCTCGATGTGTTCATTATCTGTCTCCCCACCTTCCTGCAACTTCTGAACTGTGAGCTCCTTGGGGGAGAGTCTGTGTCCTCCTTCTTCCTCCAGGCCCCCCATGTGGCACGCAGGTGGCCTCCGGAGATGTTTCTGAATGAGCGGGTTTGTGGGGTGCCTTCTCTGAGGCAGGGAGGAGTGGTGGCATAGGGGGCTCACAGACTCTTAACCAGTGCCCCCCACCCCCGTCTAAATGACCCTCTCCCTCGACACCCCAGCTGCCACTCTATCTCTGCCACCTGCTCTCTGTTCGGTTTGTCACAGATCCACAAATGCCTCAGGGATTCCAGGGAACAGTGATGGTGGCACTAAGAGTCAGCTCCAACCTGAGCCTTGTCTGGCTGGATGAGCCCTTCCTCGTGCCTCAGTTTCCCTCTCTGGACTCCTCCCCATAGCCCTGTCTGGCTGGTGCTCAGATGCCTCCATTTCCCTATCCGGTTTCTATCCCTGAGCACTTCAGACCAAGAGATAGCCCGTGTCTCCGTGTTCCCCTCTGGGCTCCGCCTCTGAACCTGTGTCTGTGTAGTGCCCCAGGCCTCAGTTTCCCCTTCTGGCTCCATCCCAAACCCCCTGGACTGGGCAACCCCAGGAGCCTCAGTGTCCCTCTCTGGGCCCCGTTCCTGGACACCTGTGGCTGGGTAATGCCCCGTGTATGTCGCAATTTCTCCCTCTGTGCTCTCTACCCCTGAACTTCCTTTAGGAAGGCCCCCATTCCTCAGTTTCCCCAACTGCAGAGGTGGAATCAGATTGGCTGGGATCCCACTAGTAAAGGGCTGGCAGACACGCCCCCTCCTGTCGACCGGCCTGACCCCCAAACCCCCTGTGGGAGCCGAGCTCAGCACTAGTCAGCTCCAGGGCTCTGACGCACGAGGGCCTTATCAGGCGCCTATCAGGTAGGGGCAATGGTGGCGGGAGGGGGTGGCCGCTTCCAGACCCTTGATCTCTCTAGACTCTTGGCCTCTCCCACGGCCCCTACCTCAGCTCGAGCCTGGGAAAGCAGCCCCCACCACCCGCCATCGCCTGCCCAGTCTGGTTTGCGCGTGGAAGCAGTCAGGGTTCAAATCGTACCTGTGTGACCTCAGGCAAGTCACTTTGCCTCTCTGGTCCTCAGTTTTCTCATTTGTAAAGTGAAGATGCCAATAGGACCATACGAAGAGTTAAGCACAGGAGCTGGTCCATACCAAGCCCTCAGTGACTGACAGCTGCTATTATTAATAGTAGTAATGACTCGAAATGATCTGTAGAGGCCTCGTCCCAGACCCCTGTCAAACCTGGCAGTGGTTTGGGCAGTGTCTGAGCCCTTTCCCTTAGGAGCGGGGAGCGAGAACACACCCCACCTAGGAGCCCTCATAGGCATGGAGAGCCCGGCATGCTCTGAGAAGAACCTCTTTGAAGAACCGTACCAACAGCTGGGGAAACTGAGGCAGGGTGGCTGGATCCCCAGCGGGGGCTTAGTGACTCCTCCCCAGCCTTGCTCTGGGGCGTGGCCCACCTCATAGCTCACCCTGGCCAGGAACTGAGGGCAGGAGGGGTAGGAACGAGGTATGACTCAACTCCCTTCTCAGGAGAAGCAGCAGCCCTGTGAGCCGGTGTCCAGGCCCAGGGTGACACCCGCCACCCTTCTGACCTCTCATCCAGAACTGGTGGAGGGGCCAGAGCACAGTGAGGTGGGAACCAGTTTCTGGACAGGGCCCCTTCAGCCACCCAGCTGCCAGGCCCCCACCCCGCCTGCGTTTCCCTGACAGCTGCAGAATCTCTAATTCTCAGGGGCTCTGGGGACATCTCAGGAAGAAGGTGGCAGGGGGCTTGTCACTGTATTTGCACAGCAAGCTCTCTGCTTTTATTTCAGGTGCGTGTTTATTTGCAGTAGCTGATGAGGATTGGGGGGCGGCTAAAACTGCCCTAACCAGTTCCCCGCTTGACGCAGCTGCAGTGTTGGGAAGGGGCATCATGAAACCAAGGGCGGGATTGTCCTCGCAGGGTGGCTCACAGCTTGTGGAGTTGGCACGTGGCTAAGCCCCACGTCCACGTTCCTGCTCCCGGTGGCCACAGCGCAAATCCTAACAGGTCCTCCGCCCTCACAGCTGGATGTGTGACCCCTGGGATCCAGGCGAAGATGCCCGTCCAAAGCTCCATTGCCCACATGGGAAACCAAGGCCCAGAGAGAAGCAGGTTCAAGGTCACCCAGCAAATGTCCTCCCAAGGATCCCACACCTGTCTCAGGTACTGACACCCTCAGAGCCCCTTCTGGGCACCAGGCCAAGCAGGAGGGGGACACCCCCCCCATTCTGCTGATTCAGCAACTGCTGACTCAGCCCGGGGAGAAGCATAGCCGGGGGCTGGTCGTGAGGGGAGCCCAAGAGTCCCCCACCCACGTCCCACTACACCTGGCTGGAGAGGGGTGGGGGCTGCAAGGGGGAGCTGGCTCTAAACCCGGCTCAGCAGCCAGGGAAGGCCCACACTAGGCTGGGAGCTGCAAGACTGGGGAGCTCAGGCATCTGGGTGAAAAGGACCCCAGAGGGCCACCTGGTGACACTCTGCAAACCTAAACACCAGATGCACACAGAATGTTGGGGCCCATCTGGTTCCCGGGCTATCTGGGGCTTCTCCCGGGGGTTCCCTTCCTAGGGCCCCACCCAGGCCGGGAGAAGCCTCCCCTCCAACACGCGCCTGGACTAAGGAAGAGTCCCCCAAACCCCTCCCCAGCTCCGACCCTCCAATCCCCTCTTCAGCCCCGAAGACCCCCTTTAGTACACCCCGGGAATAAAGACACCCCGCTGCCCGGGGACGGGGCGGGGCGTGTGCTAAGTGTGGGCGCCCCCTCCCACCAGGAAGACAATGAGCATGGGGACCTCTGGCCTCGTGAAAGGGGACCTGCCCCAATACCGGTCTTAGGCAAGACCTCCTGCCCTCCTGCGACCCCCACCCCCGAGGCGCCCCGGGAGCACTCACACGTCCTTGGCGGGCAGTGCCCGGCCCTCCACCACGCGGACATTCAGGGAGCTGCTCTTGGCCATGGCGCCCAGCCCCAAACTTTCCGGGTAGAAGGGCGCCCGGGTTCCGAGGCTGGCCCGGGGGGGCGTCTACATGTCACCAGCTTCGAGCCTGGCGCCCTTCCCTGGGGTCTTGGCGACACACCTGTCCGAGACGCGGGTAGCTGGACGGGAGGTTTCCGAAGGAAGAGAAGGAATAGGTGCCCGAGGAGGCGCGCCCGCCCCGGCTCTACAGGTAGGAGCGGGGCTCGATCCGGCGGAGCGCGCAGCGGGCACGGCGGGCTCTTGCCTCGGCGTCTGGAGATCGTGGCGGGCGGGCTGGACTGGCTGGGCGGGCAGGGGGCGGGAGGGGGCGGCCCAGGGCCCTCCCCCCAATCCCGCCTCCCGTGGGGTCCCCCGCCCGCCCCCGGGCGCCCTCGCGCGCCCTCTGCCGGCACCCCAGTCTTGCGTGCCAGAGCGCACGGGCCGTGGAGACCTGGGTGCGCCAAGGCTGACGGCGCCAGGTGGAGAGGGGCCCACGGTCCTGATGGGCGTGGCCGCTGGCTTCTGGTGAGTTGGCACTGGGCTCAAAAGCCGGTCGGCCCCCGCGTGTCCCCCATCCAACACATTCACACCTCTCTTGCCCCTCCCCTGCCTACCATCTAGGCACCGCCTCCTCCGTGCGGGGCGACCTCCGGGCCCTGTCTCGGAGCAGTACCCGTGGTGGGCGGGCTGCGTCGCTAGAGGGAGAGTCGCACGTTCCCTGGGGGTCCGTTCAGAAGCAAGGGAGGGGCCTCGAACATCCCTTTCCAGCTCCTGTTAGTTTCCACTTAAACCCAGACTGTGCGAACGGCTGCTCTAACGTCACGGGCTGGCACTGCGGGGGAGGAAGCCGCGGCCGGAGGGGGAGGGGAAGGCTTGCAGAGAACAACCACTACAGCGATGATAAAAAGTCATCTTCGATTGTTGGAACACTTGCTGTGTGCCAGGCACTGTTCTAAGTGCTTTGTGAGGATTAGCTCATCTCTGTCCTCACAATAGCTGTGCACTAGGCATTCAGAGTTACCCTCATTTTATAGATGAAGAAACTGAGGTTCAGAGGGGTTCAATGACTTGGCAGAGGTCTCACAGTTAAGTAAGTGATTTGCCTTCCTGAGTTTTAATCCTGACTCTGCCATTTGATACCTGTGTGGACCTGGGCAAGTCCCTTAACCTCTCTGTGCCTTGGTTTTCTCGCCTGGTCAGTGGGATGACATGGTATTTCACTCATAGGAGTTTTGAAAGAATTAAATGAGATAATGAAGGTAAAGTTCTCAGAACAGTGACAGGCACCTAGTGAACTTTCAGAAGGTGTTTGATATTATGATTGTTGTCCTTCAAGGTGTGGCTCAAATGTCACCTCTCCTGGGAAGCCTTCCAGGATGCCCTTCCACCCCAGGCAGAGATTTGCTTTTCTTTTTCTCTGCACCTGCAGCTTCACATTTGTATCTTTTTCAAGTTTTAAATGAGATGATGTGACAGGAAGGGCCTGTCGCAGAGCAGATGTTTACATACACTTATTTCTCCCTGTGAGTTTGTTGTGTACCTGCTTAAAAGCTCTTGGAAGAGCTGGCTCTGGGCCTGCCCCACTCTGGCCAGCTCAGGCCTGGGCGCCAACGGGAACTGGTGCGGAATGGGTGCGGGAGCAGACGCCCAGACTGGCGGGACCGGGAGTGCCCTGCCCAGCCCCAGGAGCAGCCCAATGTTCTACTTCCCAATCTTTCTCCTCCACTCCCCGCCCAGCACCCCAGCCAGGCTGGGGATGGATTGAGAGCCCTGGAATTCTCTCCTTAGCTGGTGGCTGCCTGGTGAGTCCCCGATCCCCATCAGGGACTGGGCCTCAGTTAACCCCATCTGAGAAATGGGTCTAGCAGAACAGGCCCCAAGTCTTAGGAGTATTGCAGCATCCTTGGCAGGGTATGAGGGGTGATCCAGGGTTAGGTACAGAACAGTGGTCACTCCAAAGGAGTAGTTAACCCCCCTCCACTGTGATCTTTATCGGTCACCCTAGATCTTCCCCAATGTGCAATCTGAGGGAGAAATGGTACTTGCTATGTAACTGCAGCTTCAAGACAGGTTTCCTGAACCCTGCACGCAGCCCCACACTGAGGGGAGCTTCTAGTTCAAACTTTTTATTCTAGAAGCCTGCAGAGATCTCAGACAGGCCATCCAGACCCCTGGGACTGGATGACAGAACCTGAGGGGCCTAGTCCTGGAGCCTAGTGGGACGACAGCCAAACTGCCACCCAGCCCTTTTGGCCCATCTTCCGGAGCTAAGCAGGAAGTCACATTCCCAAACAGCCCTCCCTGGGCGCCTGGGGGAATTATTAAGGCTATAGACTGTGCCAGCCCAGCCTCCAGGGAGCCAGCTCTGTCACCTGTCCAATATCCGGAGTCTGACCCCACAGTTGGCCTGGGGCAGTGGCCCCCTCCTCAGACTTTCCACATGGCCCGGCCGCTTCCTGTTGTTCTGAAAAGCTTTGACCTGAAACTAGCAGAGGGTTGGAGGTCTCTTAGGGCAGTCCCTGCCAAGGGACCAAAGGGGGAAAGGCAGGCCAGAGAGGGTGTGTGACCTGCTGGGGACCACTTAGCTAGAAGAGGGGGCAGGCCCATTGTTCTCCTGGGGTTGTTATGAGAATTAGTCATGAGGGCAGTGTAAGGCACCTGGCATCATTCTTGGCACATAGTAGGTGCCCAAGAAATGGTCAGCCCCCTCCCCCTAAGCTCCTTAAAGGCAAACCCATGATCATCTTCTTGCCAACATATGTACTCTACATATTCCCTACATACTCTAGCACCATGGAATGCACACAGCAGGTGCTTCATAAAGGCTTAAGTGGGAGGAAATGCTGAGCTCAGGGTGTACGAGCAGAAGTTTCAGAATCAGGCTGACCTGGGATTGAACCCTGGCACCTACACTTAGGAGCCAGATGTTCTTGGGCGAGTGAGTTATCCTCTGTGCCTCAGTTTCCTCATCTCTAAATTGGGGCTAATAATAGCTCCCATCTCATAGAATGCATGCGAGGCTGGAAAAAAATAAACACCAGGCCCAGCATGGCATACAGCAAACAATAAGTGTCATGGCCATTGTGGGACGTCCTGGGCCCACCCGTGTGCCTGACACTGAGCCCCATTTGGTGGCTCAGCTCTGAGGCTGGGTCCTGAGGACATAGCCAGGGTGGAGCACCAGGCCCAGCCCCAGGTTCCGGGGATGGAGGAAGAGCACACTTCAGTGGCCAGCGCAGTTCCAGATTGCCGAGCTGGGGGAATCCGGGGAATTTCATCCTGCCTGAGAAATCTGATAGAGAGACTCCAAGATCAGGGTTCCTGCCGCCCCATTGCCCAGGACTGGCTGAGTGCCCCCTTCACCTGAGATGCTGGGCCCAGGGAGGGCTCACAGCCGTGGAGTAGAGAGGGCCCCCCATCACAGAGCAGGGACCAGCCTGAGCTTGGGCAGGGCTGTGCTGGAGCCTGCCCGGGAGACCTACCCTGCACAGGCTGTTTCGTAACGTCAAGCCTGGGCACTTGCAATTGACTAGGGTAGAATAATTTACACCATGGAAATTGGCAAACCCCACCCCTTTTTCTCCCTACTCACTTGCGTATGTCCCCCTGATACAGGTGTACAAAGATGATGAAGGGTGGGGTGAAAGAAATACAGTTACCAATGCAGTGCCAGTGTCATGGGATACCAGACGCCTGTTAAAAAGGATGTTCTCAAAGGAGACTTAATGACAGGGAAGTACTAAACAGCATAGTGGTGGGGAAACTATACATACAGCCATATATGCAGTATGATCCTGAAGCCATAGAATATGAATGCATATATAATATTCTTTTTTATTATTTAACAAATGTGGGCCAAACCTGGTGGCTCACGCCTGTGATCCCAGTACTTTGGGAGGCCGAGGCGGGAGGATCGCTTGAGACCTGGAGTTCAATACCAGCCTGAGCAAGAGTGAGACCCTGTCTGTACAAAAAACAGAAAAATTAGCCGGCCGTGGTGGCGCACACCTGTAGTCCCAGCTACTCAGGAGGCTGAGGCAGGAGGATCGCTTGAGCCCAGGGAGGAGTTCCAGGCTGCAGTGAGCTGTGATCAGGCCACTGCACTCCAGCCTGGGCAACAGAGCGAGACTCTGTCTCTAAAAAAATAAACATAATAATATACACTCAGAGTAGAAGTGACGTGAAGATGGTAAGTCAGGGAGGGGACACAGCTGGGGCTGGAGGACTTTCTTACACATCACGGCATGCGCTTCCTTTGTAATCAGAACACAATCCGTGCTGCCTCTGCTTTCCAAAGCACTGCTGTCCTTCCTTCGCTCTGCAGGCAGCCTCCTCCGGGACGCCCTCATGGAGCGGTAGGGAGGCAGTGTGCTCTCCCACCAGCCCCCGACGCCCCATAGGCACCGCTCTGTGACCTTGGTCTCTTGTTCCCTTGTTTTGTGGTGATTTACATACTCGTCTTATCTCCTAAATGTCAGGGACAATGTCTGATTCATGCCGCGCCTCCCACACTGCTTGGCGCAAAAGACTCAAAACACACTTGCCGGGTTAAATAGAATCCGCTTCCCCTCGGGGGCTGGAATCGGGCCTCTCTCGTCGTGCTAATAGCCATATGAGTTCTTACCTCCTCTCTCCCCACTGTGCCTAGGATGGCGGCTCCATCAGGGCCAGTTGACCACCTGCCCGAACACCTCCACCCCACACCAGGAGGCAGACCTGTCCGTCTCCAGACCTGTGTCCCCTCCTGGCGAGTGACACCACCCCTCCCGAGACCAAGACCAGGGCAAGGCAGACAGGGCCAGGCTGGGGGTGAGGCATGTGTTCTTTGTCAAGGGAACACAAAGCCCCGTTTGTGATCGCTGGGCACGATTCTGGGCAGGGAGCCACGTGGGACAGGAGGCAGCGGTGGGAGGTGTGGGCAGGATTTCCAGACCCCTCCTGTGGGCTGCCTGCCGAGGAAGCAGGGCCCGGTAAGTCCCCTCCTCCCAGGGCCCGAAACCAAGGTGTCTGTCTCCCAGCTGGCACCCCCACTTCCTCTTTCCTCAGCCCTGCTCTCCAAAGTGCACCCCGCACCCCGCCTTGGAATGGAGAAGTAGGAACCGGGAAGCTGCAGAAGCAAAGCGTGAGATTGCTGGGGGGGAGGGCTTCCAGAGCATGTTGGTTTGTGACCAAGGGCAAGGTCAGCTGAGAAGTTATGTCCTGCTGTCACTCAGCATCCAGGAGGTAGGGACAGAGACAGAAAGGAGGCTGAGCTGGTGGGAAACTGGGAGTCCTGCTTTGCAGGAGGACTTGGGAGCAGCACCCCATTTAACAGAGGGGAATGCTGAGGCCTGGGGGGTGGATTGGCTGGCCTTCTGAGGGCAAGTGTGTGTGTGGGAGTTTCTCCTCTCCTTCAAGCCATGAGCAGTTCCAGAGCTGGCTTGAGTGATCTCTATAAAAACAAACACCAGTCCTCAGAGGAGTCGTTGAACTCCCCTGGGCCTCGGTTTCCTGTCTGTCACTTGTAGCACAGATCCGGCCCCTCCTCAGCCCTGTCCAGCCCTGACTTAACTGTCATCCTTGAATTCTGCACACCAACCTATGACCAGACCAATGGGTGTTCTCTTCTAGGAGGGGGCCACACCCTCCTACCTCAGGGCCTTTGCACGTGCTGTTCGGAACACTCTTCCCCTCCTCTACTCAAGCCTCCTCATTCTTCAGGTATGGGCTCACATGTCACTTTCTCAAGAAGACCTCCCTGTCCCACCTCCTTGCTCTGTAGACCTCTCCTCCTAACCCTTTTCACGTATTTGCAGGGTTATTTGATTCCTCTGGCTGCTCCATTGGCCTCCGTGAGGGCAGATTTTGTCTCATCAATCACTGTGTCTGCGCATCTAGCACAGTGCCTGGCATAGAGTAGATAGTAAATATTTGCAAAAGCCACCTCTAAAGAAATAGAAATTAATGGCCGGGTACGGTGGCTCATGCCTGTAATCCTAGCACTCTGGGAGGCCGAGGTGGGAGGATCACTTGAAGTCAGGAGTTTGAGACCAGCCTCAGCAAGAGGGAGACCCAGTCTCTACCAAAAATAGAAAAATTAGCCGAGCGTGGTGGTGCTTGCCTCTAGTCCCAGCTACTCGGGAGGCTGAGGCAGGAGGATTGTTTGAGCCCAGAAGTTTGAGGCTGCAGTGAGCTGTGATGGTGCCACTGCACTCCAGCCTGGGTGAGACCTTGTCTCTAAAAAACAAAGATTTTAATTTTTAAAAAATAGAATAAATGAGCCCATAAATCTGATTGTAAATTCACATCAATATATGCAGAAAGACAATATGTACAATTTAATGCAAAATGCTCAAAGACAAAATTGTATCTTATTTTGGTTCTATTTTTAAAAATATGCTCTAGCAAAATCCTTAGGAGTCGTTTTAAGCAATGTAGGCATCACAAGTGAGTATAGATTTTTGAAACAGCATTACTCCACAGTAAGAAAATGTTTCTTTGAATGGAAAAAAAATTACTTAAAATGGAAAATACAATTATCTGAAACAAAGATAAGGTGCTAGTGTTTGTAGCTTCCAGTTGGACCCACTGGGGTACTTTTTATTTTTGAGATAGGGGTCTTGCTATGTTGCCCAGGCTGGATTTGAACTGCTGGGCTGAAGTGATCCTCCTGCCTCAGCCTCTCAAGTAGCTGGGACTACAGGTGTGCACCATGGCTCCTGGCATCTATGGGTAATTTTTATATTACTCTGGGTACTTTTCCCTAGTACCACCACCTGCAGGGCTGGTTTAAGGATTAAATGAGATACTATATGCAGGTGTAGAGTGCCTAGCACGGTGTCTGATCCACAGTAATTGTTTAAACTATGTCAGCTTCTCCCCTACTCCCATCCCTCATGTGCAGACCATCAGTCCTTCCCACGCTGGTCTCCCCCAGGTGGTAGTCATGGTCTCTGTTTCTCTAACCAGGCCGAGGGCTCATGAGACACAGCCGGGGTAGCCCCATCACCAGCACAAGGAGTGGAGCCTTGCGGGGTTGGGACACAGTACGCCACCAACACCTTTCCCTGGAGTGAATGCCTCCACCCAGCGCCTGGCAAATAGTGGTGCACAATAATTACTCTTTTGAGCGGTTGGCTGAGCATACAGCCACATTAGGGAGGCGGAATCCCGCCCAGCCAGGAAGTGGCTTGGCCAGACGTGGGGCACCAACAGGGGCAAATTCTGGCACCCCAACTTAGACCGGGAGTTGAAGCCTTCTCCAGAAGGGGCAGCAGCTGCTCCCTCCCAGGGAGGGTGGATTCCCCCGGCCGCAGCCAGGCAATGGAATGTTGTGTCGTTGGTTGCCCAGGCAACCAGGGCCTGCTCGGTGGCTGCTAGAGTGCTGAGCTCGCTTCCACGCCACCCTCCGTCAGAACCCCGGGGGCCTCCGAGGCTTGTGCAAAACTCCAGCAACTGCCGGAGGATGGAGGTGCCCTGGGAGGAATATGCCCGACTGGCCTTGCAAGAGAAACTGCCTACGTGAGTGGGACGCACCCCGGAGGCAGGGAGGGCTGGGAGGAGGGTGGGCATGGGTGGGACGGCCCTTCCCTTCTCACTCACTGCCCGGGTTCTGGCCTCTCTGGGCAGTTCACAGTGGGAGATTATTGCCCCCAATTCACAGAGGAAGAAACTGAGGCTGGGAAAGAGATGGTGACTTCCCTAGGGGCTCGGGGCTCATTAGGGCAGAGCTGGGCCAATCATAGCCCAGGTCTCTAACCCGCTGGGGCTCCCCACCCCCAGCTGACATCCAGCTGAGATTAAGTCATTGGAACCCAGGTGGGAAGGATTATTCTGGGACGTCTTGTGCCCCGCCCAGTCCCGCCCCAAACTGCATTTTGAGGAAGAGCAGAGGACGCTTTCTCCGTGCTCAGCAAGTGCTGTGTCTCGGCTTGGCCTCGGCAGGGAGCTGGTCCCCCTGTCCCCTCCTGCACACCCCCCCAGCTGTGGGGTCCCATTTGATTCCTTCCTCACCTCCCCACCGCTACCACCTTGAACAGAATCCCATTATCTCTGGAGTATCCCATAGCCCATCCTTGGTGTCCCGCAGCTGCCCGTTGTCCTCCCTCCCTCCCTCCCTCCTCTCTAGCCACTCTGGCCTCCTTCCCTCCTCCGCCCAGGCTCTTCCCTGGGGGCCTTCGAATTGGCTGTTCCCTTGGGCTCGACTCTGGTCCCTGGAGATACCCCTGTGGCTGGCTCCCTCTTCTCTTCCAGGTCTCTGCTCAAATGCCCCTCCTCAGAGAGACTTTCCGACTCCCTACTGAAAGATTCCTTTAGGCTGCTTAATTTTCCATGTTGGCCCCTGCCATGTCCTGGCATTATTAATAGTTATTAGCTTGAGTTGCTGTGGCCCCTGGCAGAATGCGAGCTCGTGGGGGCAGGGATTGTCGTCTGTCCCAGTCCGTGGGGCCTCCAGTGCCTAGAACAGCGCCGGGCACACAGTGGTGCTCCGGGCAATTTACAGAGAAAACGAAGAATTCTGCAGCCAGCAGGTGGCTAATGGGCACTCCCGGCACAGCGGGGAGTTCCTGGGCCTGGCTCTCGCTTCCTTCACTCCTCCTTGAGTCCCTTCAGGAAGACACCAGAGCAGAACGCGGACCGCTGCCCGCCGGTGCTGCGTCTCCTGGAGAAAAGGCAGGAGCTGGCGGATGCAGACCGGGGCCTGCGGGCCCAGAAGGAGGTGAGCCCCGGCGGGCCGTCCCCCCCCACCCCGACTTTCCCGGATCCCAGACAAACAGCAGTGGTGAGCAGAGGGATGGGAAGTGATGGAGACAACTTAGTAGTGACAAAGTCTGAGACAAGTCATTTCACCGCGGGGAGCCTTGATTTCCTCATCTGTCAAATGGGGATCAGGCGAGACCACTTGTCAGTGCCAATAAAGCTGGGTGCATTGAGCACTGACTATGTGCTGGGCACTGCACTGAGACCTGGAGGGCTCGCCATGGTCCCTGCCTGTGTAGGGCACACAGTCTAGACAGGAAAACAGACGAGTGCCCATGTGGTGACTGCTATGGGGGAGCCCAGAGGAAGCCCCTACCTCCACAGGGGGGTGGTCAAGGAGGACTTCCTGGAGGAAGTGGTGTCTTGGGGACTGCTGAAGAGCAAGTTGGCTTATCCAGCAAAGGAGGATGGGATAGGAGGGAAATCATGCAAAGACTAGAAGGCAAGGACAAAACAGGTAGTCAGGTAGCTGGAAGACAGCCCAGGAGGAGAGGGGGTAAGATGAGGTGGGAAGGAAGGAAGGACAGGGACACCGGCCTTCAGGGCCTGCAGGAGGGGGCGTCTGGGCTTCATCCCTGGGCCATGGGAGCCATGAACGGTTTGGGCAGGGGCACAGCCCCCGGATAACCCCAAGGACGCAGGGGTTAGTTGTGAACCTGGGAGCGTTGGATGCCTTGAGCCCCCAAACACAGACACTCCACTTCTCACCCCTAGGTGTTCCACACCACCATGGCAGCCCTGAAACGGCGACGGGAACAGCTGGAACAGAAGGAGCAGGAGCTCAAGGGGTCCTTTGTCCGTTTTGACAAGTTCTTGCAGGTGGGTGGAGACTGGTGGGGGAGGGGAAGGCGGTGGCCAACTCACACTCCTATAGGGGCCAGGTGGGTCACAGAAACAGGTGGGTTTAGTACTGCAGAAGGGGGCGGTGGGAAGTAAACGCGCCCTGCCTGAAGTATTTTGAGTTTTAAAAGGAGGAAGGGGAGGAGAAAGGGGCCCAAGTCTGAGATTCTTGCCGAATTCGGCCCGCGGGCCGTCTGTCGGCCGCCCGTGTCATTGCGTGCGAATGTTAGAATGTGAGGGCGGGTGGAGGTGGCGAGTCCTACGTGTCGCTTCCTGCCCGCCCTTGCTCCCCAGGACGCCGAGGCCGGGCGCAGCCGCGCGCTGCGGAGGGCGGAGGAGGAGCGGCACCAGGCGGGCCGCCTGGAGGCGGAGGCGCAGCGGCTGCGGGCCCAGCTCGAGGAGTTGAGCGAGGAGCGCGCGCGGCTGCAACGCCGGCTGCAGCGCCTGGAGCCCTGCGCGCGCCTGCTGGGACAAGCGCTGGAGCAGCTGCCGGAGGTGAGCCCGGGGCTCGGTGCCACCGTGCGGCACTGGGCGGCCTATCAGAGACGGCTTAGGATGGGCGCACGAGTGGAGCGCTGACTGTATGCCAAGAACCAGCACTCATTGAGCCCTCCCTGTATGACACTCTTTGTTCTTGAATCCCCCCCCCCCCGCCACACACACACAGTGGAGAGAAGTGGGTCCTGTTATTGTCAACCCCATTTGACAGGTGGGGAAACAGAGAATTCAGAAAACTTACTCGAGGTCACAGGCTCAGGCAAGTGTGTTTGTGGGGAAGGATCCAGACATTCAGCAAATACTAGTTGAATGAATCAGGGCATCAGTAGGAATCACGGATAATGAAGCTAGGCTAGGTTTGATGGTGGGAGAGGTGGGAATAGAGCTCAAGTCCCGGGCCCCGTGACTCCAGCGGTCCCCACTTCCGGGGCTGCGTGAAGCCCCCATTTTACAGCTGGGCTAACAGGCGGCGCGGAGGAGCGTCGGCGGGCCAGGTGGGGACAGGAGGGAACCGCAGGCCCATGTGAGTCCCCCTCCCGGCTCCCCACCGCCCCAGTTCCAGGAGGTCCCCGAGCTGGTGGCGCGCTTCGACGGCCTGGCGGACACGCAGGCGGCGCTGAGGCTGGCGGAGCGCGAGCGGCTGGCCGAGCTGGAGGCGGCGCGGGCGCGGCTGCAGCGGCTGCGGGACGCGGGGCAGGACGAGCTGCTCGCGCTGGGCCAGCGGCGAGCGCAGCTGCGGGAGCGCCTGGAGGCGGCGCGGGAGCGCAAGCTGCAGTGGGTGCGGCCCGCCCGGGGGCAAGGGGGCGCCCGGGACCCCAGGCTCCCACCGCCGGGTGGCGGGGAGGGGGTGCCAGGGCTGCTGAGAACAGACGGGGCATCGCTCAGCCCAGAGCGCGGCTGCGCTAATGGGGGAGTCTCAGGCAGCGGATTGCAGCCGGCACGCGGCTTCCGGACCCCTCTCCTCCAGAGCGCCTCGCTGCGCCAGATCGGCAGAAGTGGGTGGGAAGAGGCCCCAGTCCTCTTCGGGCCACTTCCCGCCTTAATCGGGAGGGGACGGCTGTTCTCCAGGAATCCAAGTGGATTCAGATCCAGAACACAGCGGCTGCGAAGACCCTGCTCCTGGGGCGCGTTAGCATGTCAGTGCTCAACCTGTTCCAGTTGGTGTGCCAGCACCGGAAGCAGCCGCCCGCCCTGGACGTTGACGACACGGAGGGGCAGCTGGAGCAGGTGAGGCCCCCCTCTTTATGGCACCTCCAACCCCCAAACATTCCCTCTTCAGAAACATAGGTGCTTCAAATACCATTAGCGATACCTTCTCTGGGTTAAGCATTGATTGGCGGGTTAGGGTTAGGGTTAGATCGCCACCACCTGGGAGTCCTCAGTTCATCTGGGCTGTGATGGTGACCTGCTGTGTGGCCAGAGGAAAGACATACCCCTCTCTGGGTCTCAGGGTGCTCTCTTGAGCAGGAGGCCAGGGTTTATGCCCAGAGTCCCTCTTTTCTCCCAGAATCAAACTGCACAAACAAGTGACAAGATCTATAAGAAACTTAGGAGGTTAAGACTCTGCTAATTAACCCCTGACCCTCTAACTCCCTGCTCCCTGCGCCCTGCAGGGACAGGCCTCAGCTCCCTCAGGGAGGGTGAGGGTGAGGCGCCACTTTCTGCACAGTGGCGCCACCAAATGTCACTTTGGCCCAAGTACACCTGGTTTTTCTTTCTTTCTTTCTTTTTTTTTTTTTTTGGACATAGTCTTGCTCTGTTGCCCTGGGTAGAGTGCAGTGGCATCATCGTAGCTCACTGGCACCTCAAACTCTTGAGCTCAAGTGATCCTCCTGCCTCAGCCTCCCGAGTAGCTGGGACTACAGGCATGTGTCACCATGCCCAACTAATTTTTCTATTTTTAGTAGAGATGGGGATCTCTTGCTCTTGCTTAGGCTAGTCTCGAACTCCTGAGCTCAAGCGATCCTCCTGCCTTGGCCTCCCAGAGTGCTAGGATTACAGGCGTGAGCCACCGTGCCCAGCCTGTTTTTAATATTTGGTCAGGTTTACAAGGTTGTAGAAGATGTGACATAAAATAGAGGGGAGGGGGTTTCAGAATTCAGATACTTGTTAGGTTTCTAGTGGGTCCCCAGGGCTTGGCCCCTTTGAGAAGTGGAGGGAGGGAAAGGAAAGATACCCCATCTTACCCTGATCCATCCCCCATCCTGTCCTGTGCCCAATACCCGGAATTCCAACCAAACGCCAAGAAAGTCTTAGTGGAGGGGTCCCGTGCCTTTACCAGCTTCATTTTCATTGTATTATTTTTCCAGTCACCCCAACTTAGGACAAGGGGTAACTTTATTTCCATTTTTGGAGATATAAAGTTTCCCTCTCAGATGTTCATGTAAGTGACAAATGTGAGGGGGAGCCCACAGATATTAATAGTTGTAAGTTCCCCCTCAAGTTCTAGTTCTTGGCATTGGATCTGTGGCATTCATTAAGTTCATACCAACAAGGAAGTTAAATAAAGCTTAAAAGGAGGCCCCCCCCCCCCATGGAGAAGATGGGACTTGGTCACAAAACAGTGAATACCACTGATCCAATTAAAAGAAAATGTCAGTGAAAATACTAATTGTGCGATGATGCAGGTGACAGCATCCAGAAAATGGTGAATCATCTCAGAGGCCTGGCCTGGGGCTTTTAAAACGCCTAACTGTTCAGGATTTGTCACTGCCTCTGGGAATCACCATCATTGTGCCTTTACCAGGGTTGAGGGTGGGGGGCTGGACAGTGACTCAGGTACTAGGATGTGACTCGGCTCTTGGGGTCCCCCAGGTGAAGCTGTTCATCCAGGACGTCTCTGCCACACTGGCCAGCCTCGGCCAGGCCAAGCCTGCTGCCCCAGCCTCCTTGCCCTGACGCAGGTGAGCCGTGGGGGAGGGTCCCACGTTTCCTGTGGGGTGTGGGCAGAGTAGCTCTGCCTGAATCCCGGTTTCCCCATCAGAAAGATGGGAGGGCTATGCCGACACACATTGCCATGGGGCTTTTATGAGGGGCATGCAGCAGGCACTCAATAAATGCCCTAATGAGGTGATGGTAAGGACGAGGGGCAACCACCTCTAAAAGGGGACCAGACTAGGCTCTCCCTCCCAGGGAAGTGGGGGGCATTAAACAAGCTGGGATTTGCCCGGTGCTTAGACCAGGGTAAATCCCAGACTAGTGTCTGGTAAGTAAGATCACTGGGACCCGCAGGAGGGGCCCCTAGAGAAATCTGTACAGGGCCCCTCACCCAGGCTCCCTCCACCGTGGATGCTGCTGGGTGTGAGGGGCCCACGTGCAGCATCCAGCTGCTGGGGCCACCCTTGACCTTCTCAGAGCCTCAAGCAGAAGGTGGGGAGAGGGTTTTGGGGTGGCAGTGTACCCTTGGCCCTGGCTCCTACCCCAGGGACCCATATGTGCTGAGCCTCATTTTCCTCACCTGCTAAATGGAGACACTAGCAGACCCCCCTCAGGGGCTCCTGGGTGGCATGACTCAGCCCCCAAGTTAGTTGACTTTTTAGTACCTGGGTCCCTCCCAACTCCCCAAGTAGATTCTATACTCCTGGCCCCCCAGAAGTGCTCAATAAAGATTTATTAATTACATTAAAAAACTCCATTAGTGGACCCTGAGGCACTCAGGGCTCAGGCCGGTGCAGCCACGACCTCTGAACCCAGAAGACGTGGAAGCAGCAGCAGCTGAGTTGCCAACTCAGGTCCTGGCCTGCCTGGCTCTGTTGGCGAACTCCTACACACCCTTCAAGACCCTGCTCCCCTGTCTCTGTCTTAGGCAGAGGCAGCTGCTGCCCTTCCGGGGCCATACAACACTCCCTTTCACGGACGACGGCTCGGGGGCCAGGCAGGCAGCAGTGTGCGGGAAATGTCTGCTGCTGTCCACGCGACGGCTGAGCCAAGGTACGGCAGAGCTGGGTCCTGGTCCTTACATCCTCTTCCTCATCTTGCCCTTCTTGGTGGGGGCGCCCCGGCCGAAGGCGCCCTGCCGCAGCTCCTGGACGCGGCGGCGGTTGCGGGCTGAGAGCTGCTTGAGGCCCCCGCGCTGCAGGAAGCGCAGCTTCTGCGTCCTTCGCCGCTGCTTCAGGATCTGCTGTTTGGTCTTGAGCTCTGAGCGCACTCGGCCTGCAGGGGTGCCCGGGGCGCGGGGCTGGGACGCACCTGCTGAGAGAGGGAGTCAGGGAGCTTAGCCTGGGGGGCAGCTCCTAGATTGGTCCCGTGCCCATTGCTGTGGCCCCAGCATCTGTATACAGTAGGAGGTTAATAAAGGTCTCTGGAGTCTACTGTAGTAGGCAATAGCATGGAACTCCAGCTGTGAGTTCTTAGATTTTGGGCATGTCACTCAACCGCTCTAGGCCTCAGTTTCCCCATCTACCACACCTACCTCGTGGGTCCTTGTGAAGAGTAACGGAGTTTCCATGGGAGGTGCTCAGAACACAGGCTGGCCCACAGTAAGAGCCTCTTACACTTAACTATTACTATTAAAAATTATCCAACAAATATATATTGAGCACCTACCAGATGCCAGGCACTGGGGCCCCAGCAGTGACCAAGACAGACCTCAATCTCTGCCTACATAGACTGCAGGCTCCAGAGGAAACACAGGAGGCCAGAGAGGGGAAGGGACGTGTCTGAGGACACACAGCAAAGGGGCCGCAGCAGAGGAAAACAGCTCTGCCCCAGCCAAACAAGTGGGGGTCAGGGCAGCCTGTTCTTCTGACCTCCCTGGTCCAATTAAGCCCTGTGTCGTCGTCCTACTCCATGCTCCCTGTCCCCAACAGCCTCTCCCCACCCAACAACAGTGGCCTTCCCAGGCCAATGATCACTGACATCACCCCAAATATCTCCATTGGAGCCAGGGACCCATCACCTCCACCGAGAACAGCGCACAGGGGAGACTGCCTGCTTCAGCCGCCCACTGCACGCGATGCCCACAGCAGTGCTGTTTCACCCAGGTAGAAACGGGGGCTGACAAGTGAGGTGTCAGAGGGGGCGGGGACACACCCACGGAAAGAGACTGGGAGAGAATAGAGGCACCAAGAGGGAAACAGATGAGAGAGAGGGGAAAAGAGACCCAGAAAGGGGAAAAGACATAGAAAGTCAAGGACCGAGGGAGGGGGGAACAGAAGAGACAGAGGGAAGGAGCGATGAGGACAAAGGTGACACGTCCACCGAGAGAACTGGCCAAGGACAGAAGAACGAAGTCACAGAGAACAGGACCCAGGCTAAAGCACACAGGACTCAAAGAGACACAGAAGAGGCAGTGACCAGCCCCAGGGTGGGTAGGGGGAAGATAAGCAGGGCCAGCCCGGGACATGGTCCCAAACTCCCCTCTCCCAGGGAAGGCCCAGGTGGGACGTGGCAGGCAGCTGGGTGACCCAGATTCAGTCACTGCCCTCATGAGCCACCTTGCTTTCCCTGCCTGTAAAATGGGCATTCTCAGTCTTCTCACCTCCCAGGTCATGTATGGCATGTCCGGGACAGAGCCTGTCCCCACCCAGCAAGTGGGAGCCCCTCCGTGACAGCAAGCTTGCAGTGGGAGGACAGTGGCAGGGCTGAAGGGGACCCAGCTTCAGTCTCCTCCCTTCAGCGCAGGTCAAAGGGTGTGAGCTAGGGGGGCCCTGTGGATGGGCTTCGGCAACCCGCACTTTGAGGAAGACCCTTCCTCAACCTCCCCAGCGATCACCTCCTCCCTGAGCCAGGGCTGCCCTCTCCCTGCCAGCTTGTGCAACGTGAACTTCCTTACGGCCCTGCTAGAAAAACACACACCCCTGCGTGTGTCCACAGAGAGCCCGTCCACGCTCACTTCCGGCCAGGTTGAACCACGTGCCAGTGCCCTTTGGCAGGTGAGAGATGGCCGATAGCAGCACTGGCACGAGGTTTCCCACCTCACGCGTTCCCCAGGCTTCTGGACAACCAGCCGCATTAGGTGAACTGGTCATCTACCACAAGTTACCCCACCTGTGAAACGGGACAGGTCGGGGCCACGCACCTGAGGCTCAGAGGCGCCCAGTGCCTGTCAGGTGGCGCTAAGTGACCATCAGAGGCCAGGCTAAGTCCACTGAGGGACAGGGGAAGGGGAACCTGTGTGTGTGTATGCAAGAGGGACCCAGGGCTCTCACACTGTCCACCCCAACAGACCCAGGTCTAGGGCTGCACGACAGGCCCCGCACCCCTCCACCTCGGCTGTTCGCTAACCCGACCACACCTGCCTGCCCACCTGCACACCCACACTCCCTACCCTGGCTCTCACCTTGTCCGCGGCCTCGCTTCCCACCTCTTCGCTCTGGGCCTCTCCGATCAGATGCCCCTTCCTCCTCCGAGTCCCGGTCATCAATTTTCTGTTTCTGTTTCCACTTTTGGTAGCTGGGAAGCCGCGTTAAGGAGGCTGCGTGTGGAGTCGCGAAGCCCCTGGGCTGCGAACAGGCTCCGCCCCCTCCCGCCCAAGCACCTCCACGTCCCACTTATAGACCAGCCCCGGAAGCCGCTCGGCCCCGCCCCCTGTAGGCCCCGCCCCTAGTAGGCTCAACTCCCACGTATTGGAGCTGCAGCTGCTGAAGCCGCTCGGCCCCGCCCCTTCCAGGCCCCGCCCACCCCAGCCCGACCCCGCCCCTGCCCATCCGGATACAGGTCACGCTTGTAGGAGCTGCTGATGTAGCGGCCGCTCTCCGTCTTGATCTTCTTCTTGTCCTCCTGTCCTGATTGTCCCACAAACCGCTTCTTCTTCCGGTCCCTGCAGGAGAGCGAGTTAGGAGGGCTGCCGAGGAGGGAGGTGGCTGAGGGTGCCTCTTGGGGGCCTGTTTCCTCACCTGACCTCATTGGGTTGTTGGAGTATTAAAGTGCATGTCTGGCATGCAGTTGGCACTTAATAAAGTTTCCTATCCCTCCTCCTCACCTTTCCCTGGCAGTCTAGGTCTCAAAGGGGAGAGTGGGGTCAAGGGGTTGGCACCGGCATTGGGACCATGGGTCAGGGACAAGGGCCTCCTGCAGGGTTTCTAATCCCCTGCC
>CM052452.1:6974175-7014016 GCA_028533085.1 Varecia variegata
CAAGCCGCCTTCCACCGACAGCGCCATCTAGCAACTAACCCCGGAACTGCCAGCTCCAACTAGAACCCAGGTTCCCTGGATCTGTGTCCTTGTCCTTAAATCTTTTGGGCGCATATCCCTAACTCTAGTCCTCCTCTGAAACACCCTTGGGACACCTGTGGGAGCCAGAATCCTGGGCCGGGACTAGCCCAGGGAGCCCTGACAACCCCAAACTGTTGAGATAATAAATTACAATGTAGACAAAAGCACTGAAAAGCCGAACTCAGAGAGTCACTCGTGACTGTTAAGAAGCGGCTGCCCTTTGAGAGAGAAACTGTGGGATGGCAGACGGGGCGAGGCAGGAGACCAGCTCTCATGCGGAACCACCGCCTGGCTCTGAGCCCATCCCTTCCTCAGTTTGCTCATCTGTACAGCAGGTGTGGCACCTGCCACCCAGGAAGGAGGGTACAGGCACTTCAGGAAATAATACATCTTACAAATTTGAACTATTACAGACATTCCTCCATTTTTGCACGTTCCACTTTTAAACAACCTGCAATTAGGCCCGTTAAAACATATTACACCTGTGCTACCCGTTTATTTCTGAGACACGGGGCTATGCCTGTGTGGTGGTGATCGTGGCACGGGGTGAGGGAGCCCTTACTTGTCCCCGCCCAGGATCAGGGCGGTCTTGAGGCCGGTGAACTTGCCCAGCTGTGGAGAGAGAGAGAAAGTGATTGAGAGAGGGCGGGGGGCTCAGCCCGCTCGAGGCCTCCCCTCCTGGTCCTGAGGCCACCCAGCTGCCGGCCGTCCCGGCCCAGCCGCACCTCTTTGGTGAACTTCATGGTCTGCAGGGCCAGCTCGCGGGTGGGCGACAGGATGAGGGCGCGGGCCCCCGTCTGGGCACTGCGCGTCTTGAGCCGCTCGAACATGGGGAGCAGGAAGCAGGCCGTCTTGCCGCTGCCCGTCCGGGCCATGGCCACCACGTCCTTGCCGTCCAGGATCACCGGGATGGTCTGCGGAGGCGTGAGCAGGGAGGGTGGGGGTCAGCTCCTGCACCCCAACACCACGTGAGCCAGAGCCTCAGGCTCTAGAAAGTGGGTGCACTGGGGGATCCCAGTGAATGTGCAGGGGCCTGTCACCCAGCCCTGTTCCCATTCTTGCCTATTCTTGCATACCTCCAGGGATAAACAGCTCATTACCAACAACTCTTTCTACTATTAGAACATCGTTCTTCAGGGTGAGCCAGACTCTATCTCCCCGTCTGGTCCTCCTCCTCAGAACCCCAGAGACACGCTGTCTCCCACTCGGCTAAACATCTGAGGGCAATAACCAGGAGGCCCAGGTGATGACGAGGTGCCCGTGAGCTGCCTGCGTGGAGGCCCAGCAGTGGGCCCAACTCTCTCCACCTGTGCAATGGGCGTGCTACGGGGGGCTTCAGCTGGGGGAAAGGGGGCAATGGATGTGACAGCTGGGACAAGGGGTAGCTGTCAAGGACCAGACAGGAGGGCCAAGTCACCCCTCCCCGCCCCTCACCTTCCTCTGGATGGGCGTGGGCACCTTGTAGCCCTTCTTCATGATGCCTTTGAACACCGGGTAGCTCAAGCCTGGGGGAGACACGGGAAGGGTCAGGGGCTGGGGACCCCCGAAGCACCACACCCCCCCAAAAATTTATAGGACAAATGACTGCTTCGTCAACAAATAAATGGCAAGGAAAAAAAAGAAAAGCGATAAAGCAAAACCGAAAGCTTAAATGAGACTTCAGAAACAAATGTACCCACAGCAGTGTACGATGCTGATTAGAGTCTACTCTTAATGTCACCAGACAACGGGGCATCTCTGGACGGGGTCTTAGATGCCACTGAGAAGTTGTGCGTTTGTTTTAGGCGTGGTAAGGTCTGCACCCCTCGGAGGCTGTGTGAAGTATTCACAGCTACGAGCACCACAGTCTCGGCTGCTTTTTGGTCAATCTTTTCTCTTCAGGACTCAGAAAGGCAAAAAATACCCACACGGAGATGCGGGTAGTTGTTTGTCTCTGATGACTGCGGAGGGTTAGCACGTTGTTGGTGTACTAACTGGCCGTTCAGATTCCTTTTGTGAAACGACTGGTCATTTTCGTCCCCCAATTCTGTATCACGGTGTTTGTCTTTTTCTTATTGATTTGTAAGAGCTGTTTGTATATTAGAGACAGCAACCCTTTGTCTGTCCCATAGGTTGCAAATGTATTCCCGGTGTAGCATTCACAGTAAATTAGTTTATATTGCTTTTTGGCATACAGATGTCTAAGTCAAAAAAACTCAAAGTAAATGGTGCTCAGGTCACACTTAGAAAGGTCTTCTTTTCATTTCTAAGATTATAAAAATATTCATCTTGATACTTAGCTTTTTTTGAGACAGTCTTGCTCTGTCACCCAGGCTAGAGTGCTGTGGTGTCAGCCTAGCTCACAGCAACCTCAAACTCCTGGGCTCAAGCAATCCTTCTGCCTCAGCCTCCCGAGTAGCTGGGACTACAGGCATGCGCCACCACGTCCGGCTAATTTTTTCTATTTTTAGTAGAGACGGAGTCTCACTCTTGCTCAGGGCTGAGGCTGGTCTCGAACTCCTGAGTTCAAGTGGTCTTCCTGCCTCAGCCTCCCACAGTGCTAGGATGACAGGCGTGAGCCACCTCGCCTGGCCTCATCTTAATACCTAAATCCTTGCTCCAGCTGCTACGAATTTGTAAAGAGCAAGAGAGTTCAGCATTATTTTCGGCTAGCCAGGTGTCCCAATGCCACCCAAACAACCCATCTTTTCCTTCCCTCTGAAATGTCATCCCGCTGTGCAGTAAATTCCTGATGGCCTTGGCCCGTCCCTGCGCCACCACCACCTTTTCCAAGACCTGCTCTAACTGCTCTCTCCTTGTGTCAGGCCTGTTGCCCACTCAATGCCTTGGACACCCTGTCTGTTCCCTGTCTGCCGGACGCCTGCCACAGTGCTGGGCCCAGAGGGGACATCAGTCCTCCCCTGAGCGTGGAGGGTGTGGTGACCCCTGCTGCTGCTCCCCCAGAGTCCCTGCATGCCCAGCTCGCTCACCCACCCATGGACTGGAAGCCTCCAGACTTCTTCTTCTTCTTATTCTGGGCTCGAACCATTTCCCGGGTGTCCGGCTCCACGTCCGAGGTGCATTCCGAGGTGGGGAAGGTGGGCAGGGGTCTGCCAGGTCTCAGCTGCGAGGTGGAAAACACAGAGACAGCGTCACTTCAGGCACAATCAAGATCACTAGGCACAGGGAGGGGGGCTGTCCCGGTGCCCGTCTCTCCCCCATTCAAGCCGATGATGCTCCTGCCAGATCACACGACTTCTCTGCTACCAGGTCCTCCTGTGCCAGGGCCAGGACAGCAAGAGGTTCAGCGTGGGCTCCTGCCTCAGCTGGAACCCAACCGTGTCACTTACCAGCTGTGAGACCTCAGGCAAGGGACTTAATCTCCCTGAGCCTCACAGAGTGTCGTGAAGATTAGAAAGGTGCCCAGCACGTAGCTAGTGATGTCACCACCATCATCATCCTGGCCTGTCATTCAAAACCCTTAAAGAGCCAATCAAAACACCTACTAAGTGTGAGGTACTAGACTTTTCCAAGTTGTCCTGCCCCTCCCCCAACCAATCTCCTTCCCCATCCATCACCCCCACTCTGCTCTCTCTTGGGCCTGGCCTCCTCCTCTTCGCTCAGCCAGGACCCGGATGTCCGAGCACAGCTAAATCCAACCCGACGCCTCCTCCGGGGAGCCCTCAGTCTACAAGGCTGTCCCCTTCCTCTCAGAAATAGCATTTGTGGGACAGCAATTCACAGGAATGGCTAAAACTCACACGGCACCAAGCCAGGCGCTGCTCTGTGTACTCATAAATTAACCCACTTAATCCCCATAGCAACCCTATGAAGTGGGTAGTATCATTACGTCTATCTGACAGAGAAGGAAACTGAGGCACAGAGAGGTAAAGTGACCTATGCAAAGTCACACATTCAGCAAGCAGGGGATCAGGGATTTGAACCCTGGCTTCAGAGTCTATGTTCTTTCCACTCTGACCCTCTGTGACTGACTAGAACCCTCCAGGTCAGAGCCACAGCCTGTCTTGGACAGCCCAAGAGCTAAAAATGGTTTTTACATTTTATTTTATTTTATTTTGAGACAAGAGTCTCACTCTGTTGCCCGGGCTAGAGTGCCGTGCCGTCAGCCTAGCTCACAGCAACCTCAAACTCCTGGGCTCAGGTGATCCTCCTGCCTCAGCCTCCCGAGTAGCTGGGACCTACAGGCGCCGGCACCACCGCGCCCAGCTAATTTTTTCTAATTTTAGTTGCCCAGATAATTTTTCCTATTTTTAGCAGAAACGGGGATCTCGCTCTTGCTCAGGCTGGTCTCGAACTCCTGAGCTCCTGCGACTCTCCCGCCGCGGCCTCCCGGAGCGCTGGGATCACAGGTGCGAGCCACCGCCCGGCCGGGGGTGAGGATTAAATGAAAAGGCTTGTAAAGCTCTTAGCACCGAGCGCAGCACACGGCAAATGGTCGACAAACACAAGTTTAATTTCCTAGTAAGTTCCCCAGAGTCACTGTCTCAAGCCACCGGGTCGGGCCATCCCTTAACTCAACCTCCCCCAAGAACGCCCCAAACTCTCAAAGTCAGAGCTTGTACACCCGCACTTTTAATTGGACGAATAGGCACTAGAGCCCGCCTCCTGGGCAGGAGGTAGCCAATTAGGGGCGCGCGACCGACAGCGACAGGAAGACCCGCAGGCCCGAACCCCGGAATCTGGAGGCTCCGGCCGGGGGACCCGGGGCGACGGGCCCTGAGACGCGAGCTCAGGCCGGCGGCGCCGACCCCCGTCCGCGGGCCTGCAGACTTCGTCCCCCCGGCCTGCGGTGCCCCTCCTCGGCTGGGGAGCAGGCCTCGCGGCGCTGCCCGGAACCGGTCTCGGGCCCCGGTGCGCGTCCCAGCCCCGCGCCCCTACCTTCCGGGCCCGGGCGTCATCTTCCGCCTGGATCTCGAACTCGCCGTCCTCCGAGTCGCTGCTGCGGGTCTGGGAGGCCGCGCCCCGGCGTTTCCGGAGCCCCTTCTTCTTCCTCCACTGGGCCATGGCAGCTCGCGACCGAGGTCCGGCCGCCGCGCGCGTGCCGGCCGCCATGCGGGCCCGGCGCCCGGAACCGGGAGGGCGGAGTCTGCGCGGACGCACCCACTGCGCGCCGGCGGGGGGAGGCGCCGCGTCTATGCGGCCTGTCTGCGCTCCCGCCCGCACCCGGACGCGAATGGTACGGGCCGCGCGCAGCGCTTGTTGCTGTTTGCCTGAAGCGCGCGCGGGTCACACGTCGCTAGGGCCGGCCTCGCGCTGTGCCTAGGGTGGCCTGGGCTGTTGCGGGTCCCGGGCCCCTGGGATTCCAGACTGCAGGTTAACGGGGATCCCTGATGCATGGCCCCGCGCCTTCGTCTAGGGGTGCAGACCTGGTGGAAGAGAGGCGCGGGAAAGCGGCACTGGGGGTGTTCTACGTGACACCCGTGAGCCAATTTGCACAGGTAAGGGAATAGCTCGAGAATGCAGGGGCGGCGGGCATCTATCTACCCGGCCATTGATTTGGGGATCACAGAATGGGGGGCGGAGGCGCGTGATCTCCCAATACCAGACAAAAGCGAAAAGCTCTGGATTCATACCAGCTTCCACTTCTGTTTTAGCTTTATAGAAGCTCCCTGTGAAGCCTCAGTTTTGTGATCCGTAAAATGGACAACATCGAAGCTACTTTACAGTGCTGTTGAGAGGATTAAATGAGGCAATGCTTGTAAAGCTCTTTGCACGAGGTAGGCATGAGATCAATACTGGCTGTCATTGTCCCCACCCTGCAGATATACGCAGGATATGGGGAAGTGCCTGTCTCCTACGTAGCCCCATAGGTTGTTTCTGGTTGGTGCCAAATAGGCACAGGGGCCATCTCTCCTTCACCCCCATGGTCATTCTGTAAATATTTGTTGAGCACACACTGTATGCTGGAAGTGCATTTTTATTTTTTCATTAAATATTTGCCAAAAGCACCCTTTTCTCTATCACTATGACAACTAAACAAAGTCAAACAGATGTCCTAAATGCCCCCTGAGGTTGACAGCTCCCCTTTGAGGAGGATTGGTCGAGGGGGAACTAGACCCTTTTGCCCTTGGGATGAGGACTTCAGAGACTGCCAGTCTTCCTCCACTGGCACTGCGTTGGCTCAGGGGTGCCACCCTGACCCCCTTTCACAGGGAGCCTTGGAGGCAGGGCCTGGTGGGCAGAGCACACCTGCTGTAACCCAGGACCACAGGCAGCATGAAGACCCTCACGGAGCTGGCCATCAGTGGGATGCAGACCCGCCACCTTCAACACCGCTACCGCGGTGGCTACCGGATCACGGCCAGGGCATCGTATGTGGATGAGACTCTGTTTGGCAGCCCTGCGGGCACCCGCGCCGCCCCGCCAGACTTTGACCCCCCCTGGGTGGAGAAGGCTAACAGAACCAGAGGAGTGGGCACAGGGGCATCGCAGACCTCGGGGGCCCAGGGGAACCGTGAGACCACCCTCTCCAGGGGCAGCACCCCAACCCTCACACCAAGGAAGAAGAACAAATACAGGTAACAGGGTGGGGAGATGCATTCCTGGGCTTGGTGGAGCCACCTGGGTTCCTGTTACTGCCCGGCTGTTCACCTGCTCTGTGACCTTGGGCAAGCACCTTGACCTCTCTGAGCTGCAGTTTTCATGTGGAAAACAAGAATGGTCCCTCCCTACCTGGTGGGATTGAGGCCTCTCTCCTTGGCTTGCAGATGGCCACTTTCTCACTGTGTCCTCACACGGCCTTTTCTCTATGCACACACTCCTGGTGTCTCTTCCTCTCATTATAAGGACAACAGTCCTATTGGATTAGGGCCCCACCCTTATAACCTATTTAGCCTTAATTATCTCAAATTAATGTAAATAATTAAGGCCAAATATAGTCACATTTGGGGTTAGACTTCAGCATATGAATTTGGGGGGGGTGACACCATTCAGTCCATAACAACTGGCCAACTAAATTTAGGGTGCATTGTGAGCCAGGGGGACATATATCAGATGAGAGAAATGAGAATGGAAATGGTACCTATTAAAAGAGATAAAATCAACAGAGGTAGAAGCAAGAATCAGTTATTATCATGTCAGGTTCAGGGCAACATACTTGACAGTTCTGTAGACCACAAAGCAGGGTCAGGTTGAGACTAACAACACTAACACCTGCAACATTCCCACGACATGGCTGAAAACACTGATATGAACGTCGGCTGCATCAACAGAAGTATGGTGTCCATGACAACGGAGGTGGCAGTCAACCCCATGCTCACCTAGAAGTCAGAATTTTCTTCTTTATACTGATAAGTCGGAGGTGGGGGATACATAAGAGGTAGAGAAGTTCCTGAGCAGAAACCTGAGCTCCGGACAGATGCAGGCGTCAAAGACTTGCAGTTTGGGGTTGGAAACACTCAGTCCTGCCCCAAAACCACCGGCGTGGTGCCTTGTAGGTATATGCCATGAATATTTGTTGAATTAATAAAAAAAAAGTAGTTGGTGAATGAAACTAACTAAAGATAAGAGGCCTAGAAAGCACTCATGTCTGCATTACAAGTTTATAGTTTGGTAACCTAAACTTTTGTACCCCCACAATATGCTGAAATAAGAATAAAAAAAAATATTAAAGAACTTATTAAAAAAAAAAAAAAGAAGTTTATAGTTTGGATCCTTGAGCCAGGCTGGATTTGAATCTTGTTATACCGCATTCTTGCTGTGGGGCCTTACCCAACCCATGCCTCAGTTTCCTTATCTGTAAAATGGGGTTAATTTTGACATCTACCTTATATGCATGTTGGAAAAAATTATAAGATAATGCATGTGACATGCTGAGCCCTGGGCCTGCAAATGAAAAGCCCTCAGTAAATATTTAGAATTTTTGAAGCCAGGCTGGCTTTATAACAAGCTCAAACTGATCACCCTATACATGCCAGGCACTGTGTATGGCAGTTTCAAATATAATATGCGGGGCCTACTATATTTGAGAGAAAAAGTGGTGGGTAAAAAAAACTGTGAAGGCTGTAAAGACTAAGCTTGGATTAACTACTTGGGACTCTTGTTTGCAAGTGACAGAAAACTTACTGAAACTGGCTTCCCCAGAAAAAGGGCATTTGGGGCTTATGTAATGTTCTCAAACTGTAGTTGGGATTATCGCCATCTTAGTGCTGCTCTCTTTGGATGTCCTTCAGTCTTCAGTAGGAGTGAGGTGGCCTCAAGCTGCTTGGGGATGACATCCTGTCAGCTTAGCAAGGAGCAAGGACAGGTGGTAGAAAAACATCTCTTTCTAGTAGTTTTGGCCAAGATCCTAAGGCAGACTCTGATTGGACAGACTTGAGTCATCTGGCCATTCCTGGACCAATCAGTGCAGCCAGGAGGATGGAATATGCAAATTGGCCAGACCTAGGGCACATGCCAGGGAGCTGGGTCAGAATGTGGGGGAAAAACAAGACATGGGGCAGTGATGCATGAGAGGGCTCTGGCCTCGCTGTGGGTGCCAGAGTAGGGGACAAGGACTCCTGGGGTCTATAAGCAACCCTTCTCTGCTGCTGCAGGTGTCTGGTGGGGTGGGGTTTAAGGTTTTTAGGGGTTGCTTGTGCCCCAGCTCACTGTGTTTCTCTTCCCTTTGCCAGACTGATCAGCCACACTCCATCTTACTGTGACGAGTCGTTGTTCGGCTCCCGACCTGAGGGTGCCAGCCGGGAGTCCCCGTGGATGGCCAAGGGGGACGCTGCGAAACTCCATGCCCTCTTCTGGACACCGCCGGCTACCCCCAGGGGTAGCCACTCGCCCCGCTCCAGGGAGACCCCACTGCGAGCCGTTCACCCGGCTGGTCCCTCGAAGGCAGAGCCCAGGGTGGCAGCAGACTCCAGGAAGCTGTCCGTGGATGGGTTAGACTCTCCACGCCCTCTGAGGCGGGGACGTTCCCATTCCCTCACGCACCTGAATGTCCCCAGCATTGGTCACCCAGCCACCAGTGCCCCCCACGCAAATGGACCTCAGGGTCCCAGGCCTTCCACATCAGGGGTGACCTTCCAGAGCCCCCTGGTAACTCCCAGGGCTCGCTCAGTCAGTATTTCAGTCCCAGCTACCCCCCGACGAGGTGGGGCTACCCAGAAGCCAAAGCCACCTTGGAAATGAGGTTCTTTCATCAGCGTTGCCCATGGGGTCGTGGTGAGGGTGTAGCCCCTGGCCGGGGTCTTCTGGGGAGACCAGTATCACCTGGGTAACCCCCGGGCATCGGCGAAGCCCCCATGAGGGCAGACACAGCAGGGGTGGGCAGTGCCTCTCTTTATCCTGACAATCTCTAGTTGCTCCCTGCCTTTCCCCCCCAGTGTGGTTTTGGGGGCCACCCCTTACGATGCCTCTCTGCAGCCCTGTCTCAGCCACATTCCAAATCAGTGCCAACCTGGGAGCCCTCCACCTCGTCTCATGTTGTCTTGCTACCAAGTGTGAGAAAAGTGAGACTGCCAGCCTGGAGGGTCCCTTCCTCTCACTTCAAGTCAAGCTTCCTGCTCAGGACTAGTTTCCGGCTGAGTCTGAAGGCCTCAGAGTTCTCCCAGGCTCTGTGTGGCCCGCGGGGGAACACAGGGGCATCTGGGTGATACGTGGGTGAACAGTTTTTCATTTTAATCGTCATGTATTTATTTTCATGTATTAAATATATCAGTAGCTCATCAAAGCCATGAGTGCGCAATTCCTTGTTCCTTGGGGTAGAGGCCATTATTAGGCCCGAGGTGATTTAGGTAACAAATAATACAACAGGTAGTGCAAGATCATGGCAGTGGCAAGCGGGTGACTGGAGTTTGGGAACACAGGCCTCGAGCAATGCTGGGCTCCTCCCATCGGTTTCCAGCTGATGCCCCAACTAATGGGTTGGCTGGTTCTTCCTGAACTAAGAATATGCACCCTAGTTTTTTTGTTTCCTTTTTAAGTTATATATTAACATATGTATATACATTCCCCATGTTTAAAAAAATGGCTAGGACTTTGCCAAGCGGAGGGTCCGAGACAGTGACACCTGCATCTGGAGAGCACCTAGGGTGGAGCCCTGGGCTTATGAAAAATCGCAAAGCCTTTGCCCAAGTGGAGTTGCACCCAGAGTCCCCGCATCCCGCCCTGGCTGATTGGGAGGTGGGGGCTGGGCTTTGCTCCTCTTGCCCCGGTCTTCCCCTAAGGCACCTCCAGGGAGCACTGGGCTTCCCGGGAGCCCAGCTGAAGCCACATCATTGGTTTGGTACCTCTGCCTTGGGGAAGGGCAGAGTAGACACTGCTGGGGAGGGACCCACAGTGGCCAGGACCAGCGACATGTGCACACACCTGCAGAGTCAGACAGGCCGTAAGGGAGGCAGACCAGCTGCACTCCCGTGTACAGACATGCTTTGCATTTTAAACATGTAGGATGTTTAAACTCCTAGAACTTTCACAAAGAGTTGGTACCCCCCACACAACACACTCTTGCTCGGTTTTTCTTGAAATAGCCACCTCTCATTGGCCTTTTCTGCCTTCCCTTGTTTTAATAGACATGGGCCAAAAATACCCCTTTTTTTCTCCCAGCTATAGTAAGAGCTAGCAATAGCCGGAGTGTGATGCTAAGGGCCGTGGTATCTGGCAGGCAGTTGGGAGTGGTGGGGACTGTAGCAAACCACCTAAAGGGGCACACAGCTGCTGAGCTCTGGAAGACATGCATGGACAGTGAGATTTTTCCAGAAAAGAAAGAAAGCTGGATATCTATGTGATAGCCCCCGGTTTTTTACATGTCAGGAACTAATTTAAAAAATAACTGTTCAACTCCCTGGGCACCAAATAAAGCCAGTGTGAGGCTGCCGGCCACTGTGACCGAGGGACAACACCTGAGCTTTCGCAGTGCTGGAGGCGGAAGGAGTTGCAGGCAGGTCGGTAATCCCAGAGCAGGGCAGTGGGCAGCCTGAACCCTGAGGCCCTGCTCCTCCTGCAGTTCTCGTCTGCCTCCCTGCCTGCCGTGCCAGCTGTGACCCACACCCTGCCACCCAGGTGGGTGATGTCCCCATCACCGCCATGGCTGATTCTGGGCTGGGACAGAGGGGGCTGCAGCTGGGGTCTGGGTGCCCCGCAGAGGCTGAAGTAAGGAACTGTCCTCTGCGGGCTGACACCTGGCCCGCACACTCCTCTTGGAAACTGGGTATCTACAGGCACCGACACACACAGCCAACAGCCCTGAGGAAAGTGAGATTTATTTGTAGCCTGTTACTATGAATGTGATTTAAAATGTTTTCGAATTTTAAAAGATCATTAAAACCGTGAACTGCAGGGCCGTCCATTCCGGTGGCTCCCTGGTCTGATCTCTGGGAGGACGGGGGCGCGGTCAGTGCTGGGGTCAGGAGCACTCCGGGTGGAGGCTCATTTCTTGCCCTTGCCCTTCTCCTTGCCCTTCTCCTTGCCCTTGGCCTTGCCCTTCACCTTGCCCTTCTCCTTAGCCTTCTCCTTGCCCTTCTCCTTAGCCTTCTCCTTGCCCTTCGCCTTGCCCTTGCCCCGCTTCTTCTTCTTGGATCTGAGCAGGGAGCGCACCAGGTAGCCCTTCCACACGGCCTGGATGAGCGTGGCGGCGCGCACCATGCGCACCATCTCCTGCTCGGCCTCCAGCCGCTTCGTGGCAAGGATCTCCCGCTCCTCCCGGATCTGCGCAAACTCCTCCAGCAGCATGTCGTGCCTGTGCTGCAGCTCCGACAGCTGCGCCTTCTCCTCCTTGTGGATGAGGTCCAGGTCCTCGTACTCCTCCTGGGGGAGGGGCGCGGCTGGGTCGCCAGGCACAGAGCTCTGCCTCCCACCCTCCACGTGCGTCCCCACCACTCCCAGATGCCCGGGCAATGACACTAAGCTGAGCCTTTCTGCATCGCGGCCCTGATGAGATCGGGAGAGGGGAGGGGGTCCGTCCTCGCCCTGGGTAGCATCCGGCTGAAATAACTCCATGGACGTGATGTGAAAAGAAGGTGGGCGTGTGAGTCGGGCAGTTGTAAATCCCAGCTCCACCACACCTTAAGGGACTTTAGCTTTCAGGCCTTTGTTTTTGTGCATCTGAAACGGGACAATTACAAACCTGGGGGCTGTTTCCAGGATCAAATGACTCAATGGACACAACCTACTGGACATGGTGCCAGGCACCCAGTGGGGACACAAGAAATGGAAGCTGCTGCCTTGGAAGTGGTCAGTATCACAAAGACACCAAGAGTAGAAAGAATTTTCTCAGGTCCCACACTGAGTCCCAGAGTTCTTCCTTGTGTCTAACTGCAGTCTCTCCTGCTGTAATTTATACCTATTTTCCCTCCCTGCTCTAACATTTACCAAGCATCTACCATAAGCAGAGCACTTCCAAAGGACACAGAGCTGTGTGGACAAGGTCCCTGCCAGCAAGGAACCCAGAGCCCTCCAGAGAAACAAGAGCACTGGCCTGCAAACTCCCCTCCCTGGGGCACTCACGGCCGCACAGAGCAAGGCCCTGACTTGCCCCTCTCTCAATAGCACACCAGGCTTTGGCTCACTCAGGCTGATGTCACCTCCAGTGCTTCCTGGGCCTCCCTGGCCCCCAAGTTAGGCCACAGGCCATCGATGTTATCCCAGAGCTGGGTGAAGGGTTTGGGGGTGCCCCAACGTGTAGCTACCACTGCCTGGGCACCTCCTCCGGGCCAGACCCTGTGCTGGCCACAGACACTTGCAACAGGAGCGGCTCCCTGATTCCTCACCTGAGTCAAAAGATGGATATTACTGTTTCTGTTGACCAGATGCAGAAACGGTCTCAGAAAGGTCAAGGCCCTTGCTTAAGGTCACACAGCCGGTAAGTAACACTGAGTGGAACCTTCAAATGATAACGGGGACTTTCTTTTCTTCACTGCTGTATCCCAGCACCTGGTACGTCCTAGGCACTCAGTAAAAACTGGCTGAGTGACTGAGTGCAGGGGTGGCGACAGGCGTGTGGGGTGCAGGTAGGAGCTGAGCTGGGAGGGAGCATGGAGTGTGGGATGTGGACACCACGTGGAGCCAAGGTCACCAGGCCCAGTGTCAGGCATTTGCCTTAGCGGCTCACAGCTCCGGCTTCCTCCTTTCCCACCTCACCCTGTGCTCCAGGCTGGACAACTCCTGGGGACAAAGGGAGGGGACCTGCCACAGACCACTCCGGGGCCTCTCTGGGGAGGCTCAGAACTTGGCCCAATCTGTGGCCCATCCTCGGGCTTCTCCTCCCCTTCCCTCCAGGATCTCGGGAAAAGCACCTGAGACAGACATATTCGGCGACATGTACCTGCTTTTCAGCCATCTCCGTATCATATTTCTGGATCCAGTTCTCGATTTCCGTCTCCACTTTGTATTTCTTCTAAAAAGATCCAATGAGGCATTGTTAGATGGGATGATATTAACAATAAACAGCACTGAACAGTCTACAGCAGCTGGCCCTGTGGTGGGTGCTTTATGTGCCTCACAATTGTATTCACACAAGGAGCCTCTTTCCCCATTTCACAGATGGGGAAACTGAGGCTCAGACATGCTAACTCACTTGCCCACGATGACAGAGCTAATGGGTGTTCCAGCACATTCCAGGCAGTGCGAGCAGCAGGTGCAAAAGCCCTGAGGAAGGAGCAAGCTTGTGGTGTTTGAAGGACAGAAATTGAGCCAGCGTGGCTGGGACAGAGTGGCCAGGAGGAGTGGTCCCCGACAAAGTCAGAGTGGGAGTCTGTGTCACAGAGGGAGTGTCAGCAGGAGAAGCCTTTGCATTCTCATGCAAGGGAGAGGGAGAGGGGATGCAGTGGGAGGATATGATCTAATTTAGTTTTTAAAAGATCAACTCCAGCCGGGCGCGGTGGCTCACGCCTGTAATCCCAGCACTTTGGGAGTCTGAGGCAGGAGGATCCCTTGAGCCCAGGAGCTCAAAACCAGCCTGAGCAAGATAGCTAGACCCAGTCTCCAGAAAAAAATATATAATATTAATAATAAATTAGCTGGGTGTAGTGGCACAAGCCTGTAGTCCTAGCAACTTGGGAGGCTGAGGAGGGAGGATCGCTTGAGCCCACAAGTTTGAGGCTACAGTGTGCTATGATTGCATCACTGCTCTTCAGCATGGGTGACAGAATGAGACCCTGTCTCAAAAAAATTTAAAAAATCAGCTCCCATATGTACAATGGAGTTTTATTCAGCCATAAAAAGGAATGAAGCACTGATACATGCTATAATGTGGGTGAACCTTGAAAACATGGTGCTAAGTGAAAGAAGTCAGACACAAAAGGCCACATATTGTATGATTCCATTTACATGAAGTGTCTGGAGTAGGTAAATCCATAGACACGAAAGCAGATCAGCGATTGCTGGGGGCTGGAGGACCAAGGGAATGGAGAATGCCTTCTTAATGGGTACAGAGTTTGATTTTTAGGGGGTAATGATTTGGAACTAGATAGAAGTAGTGGTTGCACAACATTGTGAATGTACTAATGCCACTGAATTGTTCACTTTTTAAAATGGTTAATTTTATATTATGTAAATTTCACCTTCATTAAAAATAAATTAATCAACTCCTTAATCCTACAGACCAAGAGTTCTTAACTTGGGCACCATAGGTCGGCCAGCTTCAGGGGCCCTGTGGTCCCCCAAGAATTGTGCACCAGGGTGGGTGTGTCATCTGCACCTTTTTTCTGGAGGAGGGGCCATGGCTTTCATCAGATGCTCAAGAGTTGTGACACTAAAAGAGACCAGGGACAAGTATGAACAAGGGTCCCCTTTGTGAGGGCAGAGATTTGGAAGCTGGGTGCAAGCTGGGCCGGGGTCTTGGCTGAGATGATGAAGAGAGGATAGTTAGATATTTATAGAGCACCTACTATGCACCAGCTCTCTACCTGTCATCTCACGTAATTCTCATAACAACTCATTAAGACTGATTTTATCATTTTCATTTTCCAGATGTGAAAACAGAGGCTCAGAGGGAGTTGAGTAATTTGCCTGAGGTTCACGTGCTACATCATTTCCTTTGCAAAGCATCTGGCATCTGGCATCTGACAAGGTGGGTATTATTATCCCTATGGGGTCAGAGGAGTTGAGGAACCTGCACAAAGTCACAAAGCTGGCATGCAGCAATGCTGGGGCAGGGACCCAGTCTCTCTGTCCCCCAGTTCCCAGGCCTGTGGACTGCCCCCTCCTGCCTCTCAGGGGACATTGGCCTGGGTTTGGGCTTCCCCTGCTCCCTGCCCTGCCCAACACCGCCGGACCTCCAGCAGTGATGGGACAGCCCACCACCTTCCCTGCCCTAGGGGCCCCACTGTCCCATCCTCCATGCTTCCCAGGGTACCTTCCTCAGCGCCTGCTCCGACTCCCGGTTCTCCGTGACCAGGTTGTGGAACTGTGACCGCAGCATCAGGATCTCCTGTTGGATCTTGGCCACCCTGGCCTGCGAGGCCCGGAAGTCCACCTTCTGCTGCTTCTCGGACTCCTGCTTGGTTCGGAGGAGGCTGCTCTCTGAGAACTTGAGCACCTGATGTAAGCGGGTTTTCAGTTCTTGGATCACAAGGTTCTCCTTCTCCACCTGGGCCAGGAAGAGAAAGGGCTCCATTCACACCTGCATGACAATCCCAGGAGCAGTGGCCACTCCTGTGTCCTTCCCTAGGGCTGGGCATGCCACTTGCGTCATTACCTTGCTAAATCCTGCCCCCAACCCCACGACAGGAGACAGGGACAGCCTGATTACAGATGAGGAAACTGAGGCTCAAGGAGGTGGAGTCGTCTGCCTGGGGTGGCAGAGCTGAAGCAAGATTTGAAGCCAGGTCTGTCTGGTTCAGAGCCCATGCTCTTGGCCACTGCTTCCATTTCCTTGCATGAGTGATGGGCACAAGCCTGCCAGAGTGAGGCCACCGGGCAGGTCTGGGACAGCGATGCTCCCACTGGGGGCTCAGCAGGAGACCTGCCAGCGATGCTCCCACTGGGGGCTCAGCAGGGGATGGCCCCGTTGGCAGAGACACATGGCATGATGCACAAAAGTGTGAGATAAACACACTGCTGGGATTGCCACTGTGTTCTCCCCTGAGGCTTGTCCCTGGTTTGTCCCCTGCTGTGGGTCAATTCTAGAACAGGAGCAGGGGTGGATGATGGGACTGTTTTGTAAATAACCTCCAAAGGATTCTCCTAAACACTAGGGTCTCCATCTGAACTCAACAGTGCTGTGGCTGTTCATGCTATAGCCCTGAGCTGGGGTCAGCTGGGGTTAGCTATCGGCAGGGCCACAGGGGATCTGAACTCACTTCCCGCACACAGCAAGCAGGGAGGGAGGGGTGCCTTTGGGGCAAACCTACCCCCGAAGACAAGGCTTCCTGCACTAGGCGCTAGGTTTTAGATCGGACAGTATTACGGGCAGTCAGAGCTTTTCTTGTAGGATCCCCACACCATGCCTGATTGGCGTCTCCCTGTCATTTTACACTGACATTCAATGACATGACGAAATTTGCCCACCTGGGGAAAAAATGGAACTTGACCCCAAATCAGTCCTACTTGACAGCGCTGAGCTGGTTCCACCACCCAAAGGGACCAGCAATGCCCCTTGAGGCCCTCTAGCTATCCCTAGATGGTGCCCTCCCTGCCTGAGCACCCAGCAGCCTGTCACCTATCCACTCAGCAAGGATACATTGTATCCCTCTTTGGGGCCAGGCTCACTGGGGACACAATGCCAAGCCAAAAGAGACAAGGGCCCTAATTTCTTGCAGGGAGCCAGATCCCCACGAGATCACACAAATTACACACATTTATCAATGAAGTGTGATGAATGCCTTAAAAAACAAATTCAGGGAGAACTGCCCAACCGAGTGCATGGGGGAGAGAAGGCAGCGGATAGCCTCCTAGGGCCTAGACGCCGCCATCAGTCGTGGGGGATAAAAATGGAAGTGCCTACAGCAGCAGTGGCTGGCTGTCCCCATACCTGCTCTGTCCAGAGATGCCATGGAGTAGAATGTTTAGCTGGGAACGTGGCCCCGATGACAGACTACCTTTCCTAGCAACTCTAGTCGCTGGGTGTGGCTAAGGGATGTGCGTGGAGGCACTGTGTGCTACTTCCAAGTATGTCCTTAAAGGGTAGCAATCCTCCTCCCTCAGCCTCCCGAGTAGCTGGGACTATAGGTGCACACCACTATGCCTGGCTAATTTTTTCTGTGTTTAGTAGAGATGGGGTCTCACTCTTGCTCAGGCTGGTCTCAAACTCCTGGGCTCAAGTGATCCTCCTGCCTTGGCCCCCGGAATGCTGGGATTACAGGCGTGAGCCACGGCACCTGGCCCATTCTTTGGGTTTCTGAACCAGCCAGGCTTATTCCAATCTCAAGACCTAGGTATGCACTCCCCTCCACCTGGAACAGGGGTCAGCAAACCAAGGCCCACAGGCCAAATCCAGCGAGCCACCTGTGTTTGTAAATAAAATTTTATTGGAACATAGCCCATTGCATACTATTGATGGCTGCTTTCACACTGTAATGGCAGAGTTGAGTTGAGTGGTTGCAACAGAGACCATCTGGCCCACAAAGTTTAATGTATTTACTATCTGGCCCTTTGTAGAAAAGGTTTGCTGACCCCTGACTTAGAAAGTTCTTCCTTACTTCCCTTGCCTGGCTCACTCCCTCACACTCTTCATGTCTTGGCTTCAGTGTCCCTGATCCTTTTGGTCTAAGTTCTGTTCTCCTAACACTCCCTTCTAGCACCCTGTACTTACCCTTCATTGCACTTCTCAAAACTGTAACAAAATGAGTTCTTTAATACCTACTTTCCCTACTGTGAACTCCAGGAGGCTGAGACCACGTGGGCTTATTTATAAGACTTGGCACCGAGTAAGTGCTCAAAACAATCTTTGTGGAGTAAATGAATTTTTAAAAGCTATTTAAATCATTGAGGAAAAATCCAACCACAAAAAGATTTGGGCTACTCAGTGTGGCTCCTTCCGTAACTTGACCAATATCATGTAGCAATACCTCTGCCTCCCTGCTCTTCTTTCTTGCTGTCAATTCATTTTCAAGAGCATCGATGACTTCTTGGTTCCTCCGATTTCGTTTATTGATGTCCTGAATGAACTGGGCCTTATCCTTAGCTTCCATGGGGCTAGTGAGCAGCTTCTCAAACAGGAAACCCTGGAGCTCTCTCAGGCTATCAATAAACTTCTGGGCCCCTGCGCTTCTGCCCAGTGTCTGCGTCTGCAGGAACCCGGCAGCCTGGGGGTTACTGAGCAAGAGTCTCAGGAGGTTCTTGGTGGAGTCTTTGATCTGTTGCATAAGCGGCAGGAGGCTGGATTTCTGCGCCTCTATGGAGAGGTCAAGGTCTCTGAGCCACCATTCCTCCTCCATCTCTTCCTCCTCCTGCAACAGCCTTTCTTTCTCCTCCAGGCACCTGACATTTTCCAGGAGGACCTGGCAGAGGTCCTCGTGCTCTCTCACTGCCCTCAGGATGTCCTCCCCTAGCACCTTCTCCACGTCCTCTGGGTTGGAGGCCACATACGACAGCACCGTCACCAACTCCACCTTGTAGATGGCCTCCTCCAGGACAGACATGATTCTCTTGGCCTCAATGGTGGTGAGTTTGCTCTTAGAGGGTGCCAAGGGCTTTTTAGATGCATCTGCCTTTAGTCCCATTTTGTTTGTGGCGGGGCCTTGGTAGAAAGAGGCCAGGGCAAGAATGTCTAAAGCCATTTCGTGGACAGCCTTCTTTGCCTCTGTATGCCCTTGGAGGTTGAGACTCTGATGCACTATCTGGATATTGTGTTTTTATTGTCTCTGACAACCCTGAAAGACAAAGGTGTGGGTGTTAGTAGAGCTGTGGTGACATATGTGTGGTTAGTGTGGCCACAGCAGCCACAATTGTTGACATTGAGAGTTCATCTTAGGTGCTCTGCCATTTTGATGAAGAACCTTTAACTGAAAACTGTGTTTAGCGTTGTGAGGGTGTCAGGGCCACAGGGTAGGAGGACCACGTGTGGAGGTGATTCTTAGGCACATGCGTCAGGCAAGGACCGACCAGGAAAACAGATGCTGTGCTAAGGATTTCAATATAGGGAACTGGTTACACCAGTGATGGAATAGTTGAGAAGCCAACCAGGGGATGGTGAAGCCATCCAGCAGTTGCCAGTGGCTGGCAGCCACCACATAAGGAGGAGGTCACCCAGGAGAAGCTGGAACCACAGTCATTAGATCCCGCTAGAGCCACTGCCGGACACACAGTCCAAAGCAGAGGGCAGGGAGGAGGGGTGCGGGTAGAGAAATACCTGGCTTCTCCCTTCCTCTCACCCTCCAGTCCCACGCCTGTGCCTCTCATTGGCCAAAACCAGCAGGAAACCAACTGACAAGGGAGCCGGCATTGCTCAGGGACCAGCAGCCTGAGACCCAGGACAGAGACAGAACAAACAATGGAGCTAAAAGCAAACAGGACTGGCCCCAGCATGTTTTCACTGATTTTTAAGTATTGATTTTATTTTATTTTATTTTATTTTTTTATTTTTTTGAGACGGAGTCTCGCTCTGTTGCCCGGGCTAGAGTGAGTGCTGTGGCGTCAGCCTAGCTCACAGCAACCTCACACTCCTGGGCTTAAGCGATCCTCCTGCCTCAGCCTCCCGAGTAGCTGGGACTACAGGCATGTGCCACCATGCCCGGCTAACTTTTTCTTTATATATTTTTAGTTGGCCAGATAATTTCTTTCTATTTTTTTTAGTAGAGACGAGGTCTCGCTCTTGCTCAGGCTGGTCTTGAACTCCTGACCTCGAGCGATCCACCCGCCTCGGCCTCCCAGAGAGCTAGGATTATAGGCGTGAGCCACCGCGCCCGGCCTATTGATTTTATTTTATTTTATTTTATTTTTAGAGACAGGATCTCGTTCTGTCACCCAGGCTGGAGTGCAGTAGTACAATCATAGCTCACTGTAGCCTCCAACTCCTGGGCTCAAGCGATCCTCCCACCTCAGTCTCCCAAGTAGCTGGGACTAGCATGCCCAGGTAATTTTTCATTTTCCATAAGATAGAATCTTGTTATGTTGCCCAGGCTAATCTCGAACTCCTGGCCTCAAGTAATCCTCCCGCCTCGTCCTCCCAAAGTTAAGTATTGATTTTAAAAATTGGAGGTTAGGGTGGGGAGTAAACAATGACTTTGAAATACAATTTAAAAAACTGTTTATCTAAATGCAATGTTGTATTGTTGTATCCTGGAATGAAAAAAGGACATTATTGGAACAATCCGGAGAAATCCAGATAGAGTCTACATTTTTTTTTTTTTTTTTTTTTTGAGACAGAGTCTTGCTCTGTAGCCCAGGCTAGAGTGCCGTGGCATCAGGCTAGCTCACAGCAACCTCTAACTCCTGGGCTCAAGCGATCATACTGCCTCAGCCTCCCGAGTAGCTGGAACTACAGGCACACACCACTACGCTCAGCTAATTTTTTCTATTTTTAGTAGAGACAGGGTCTCACTCTTGCTCAGGCTGGTCTCGAACTCCTGACCTCAAGTGATCCTCCTGCCTCGGCCTCCCAGAGTACTAGGATTACAAGCATGAGCCACCACACCCAGCCAAGTCTAAAGTTTAATTAATAGGATTGTACCACCTTCAATTTCTTAGTTTTGACAAACATCAATGTTATATATGATATGAACATTAGGGGGAGCTGAATGAAGGGCATATGGGAATTCCCTATTATCTTTGTAACTTTTCTGTAAATCTACAATTATTACAAAATAAAAGGCTTATTTAAAAGACTTTCAGTCAGATCAGAGTCTGGGCTGGAGAAAAGGAGAAAAAAAAAAAAGAATAAGAGACTGTTTCAGAAAAATCTACAGTGGCAATCAGAAATCAACTCTTTACGTTGCTGCCGTAGCACGATGGCTAAGAGTACTAGATTTGCACAGCCCCACTTGGATTCAAATCCCTGCTGTGGGACACCCCCCGCCCCCTCCAAGCCTGGCTTCCTCAGCTGTAAAACAGGAATCTTCAGGATCGAAGGGAAGCTTCTAGCACAGGGCCTAGGCACTGTAAGTATTCAATAAATAACTAATAGTATTAGCCCAGGGAAACTGAAATCCCAAGCCTGGGACCTCAGTGATTTCCAATGGCTGGGCCCCCAACACACTGTCCCTACCTCTCCCCTCATCCTTCTTCCTCCCTTCCCCTTATCCTGTTTACTTGTTCCCCAGCTTAAGCGTCACCATCTGACATCTCTATACAGACTTGTTTGTTTATTGTCTCTCTTTCTCTCCCAAGAAGCAAGCTCCAATGAAAGTAGGGGCTTTATCTATTTCGATCACTACTGTATACCCAGTCCTGAAAAAAAAAAAAAAAAAAAAGAGAGAGAAATTGACCATCATTTTGGGAAAAGATCGGCTGTTACCTCTTAAACGTTACCTGTGCTATTTTTATTTTCATACTCTTGCCTGTGGATGTGAATGTTTGAAGAAAGAATCATTGGGACTTGATGCGTGAAAGACAGTTTTGAGTTTGGGTGACTGGGAGAGGATGGTGGGGCCTTTCAGAAACTAGGGAAACTGGGAGAGGAAGTTTGGAGGGGAGGACAAAGAGCTCAGTTTTCAACTCATTGAGTTCTAGCTGCCAAACTGGAGTGGGCAGGGGACAGTGATGTCTCAGCTTTCCCATGATCCAATTTCTCTTTGTCAGTTTTCCTTCCAGGATGTGCAGTCTTGGTGGGACTGTCAACCAGAGCCCTGCCCTCTCTCTCCTGGGAGTGTGAATCTGGAAGAGAGGGACACATGGCTGGGGAATGGTGGGAGCTGATTTATGCTCCAAGTGGGTTCCTGAAGATACTGCTACTAAGATCCCCAGAACTTCCTTAGCTATTGTCCTTTCTGAGGCCTGGTTTGTCACCATTTTGCTCAGCCAGGGTCAGTTTCTGTTGCTTGCAATCAAAGAACCCTAGCTGAAAAAATATGGTAGGCAACAGACAAGATCAGAGGGCCTCCAGAGAGACCTCGGGGATGGAGATACAAATGCAAGGTAGAAGGAAGTGATAGCTGAAGCCACAAAAGATAGCTTTAGTTCACCAAACTAAAGAGTAAGTGAACAGAGGGGAGGGAATCAAAGGAACACCTAAAGCAACTAAGAACGAGGTGGCCAGATCAGGTGCCGAGGACGCTTAGTTCCTTGGCTAGGCAGAATGGATCCTGAATCAGAAGCCTCTTTGGGAGCTGAGGACCGAGGCTGAGAAGGGCGTTATCTTAGATCACCTTGATTCACACCCACTTCCTGCTACCCAATCAATCTCCTGAGATCCTTTGAGGCTTTTCCTGAAAATAAAGTTTTAGGGACAGCCATGGAGCTTCCTCGGCCTCTTGGAGGATGAAGGATCTTTGCCCCGTGGCCACACAATGAATGTGAACAAAGTGGTTAATGAACGCACTCCCCCCCACTGTCCCCTAAAGCTCTCAGGCATAAATCAAAATGCCTGAATTCTTCCGAGATTGAGGCTGGAAATGCAACGTTATATGAAATGTTTCCAATTTGCTTTCAGCCAAATTACCTCTTTTGCTTTAAAGGGCAAACTTGTTTTCTTTGATTATGATGGCGCCCATCAGTTCTTGACAGCTCATTTGGGTGAACAAGAAAAAGCCAGTGGAACTAGGATTGAGGGGAAATGCATCTGACTCTGATGACAAAAATCACTGGAGAATCTCTTTCCCTTGAATTCTAATATGATCATTTCATGTCCTTTTTAATGCCACCAACCTTAATATTGAAATCATTTCCAACTTGAGCCTCTCTTTTTAAAATTCCTGCCCTGAGAGTGAAGCAAGATTGTTAATGGATGGGGAACTTTAATTGGATAGTCCCTTTTATTTGTTGTTAATTCTGCTGATGAACTTTATAAATGGAAATATATCTTTATCATGCAAATTATACCTTGTCTTCATTCAAATAGGCTCGTTAGATATTTTATTACTTTCATTTTCAGAACATTTTGAGGGAAAAAAAAGATTTGAGCTAAATTATATCTTTTTTCCTCTGGAGAGAAAAAGGGGAAGTAAACCTAACACCTGCAACTACCCTACAAATCCAAATTGGTATGTGGAGAAGACATGCCACTGCAGTCCCGCCTGGGTGACAGAGCAAGATCCAGACTCCAAAGAAAAAAAGACAAAAAAAAAGATTGTCATCTATGGGAGACATAGTAGATGGATTCTTTGCTGGTCTGGTTTCAATGAATCCTGTCATTGAAGTAGAGACCTGGAGAACAGACATGTTCTAGATTCAGTTCCTATAGCAGTCAATCAACTTAACAACTATAAATATAAATATATATTCATACTTGTAACTATGTATGTATATAATTAACGATAACAGTGCATATATGTTTGTATGTATTTCACAACTGAGCTGTATTTTACACATACCCCCCCCCCCCCATGTACACACAGGTACATATACCATGGCCTGAGTAGAAATGCTGGGAGAGAATGAGGCAGTCAGGAACATTTCCGGCACTGTGATGGGGCAAGGGTCATCACCAGCCTCCGTGTCTCAGATTACAGAGTGGAGGAGGCTCATGGGAAGGAGAAAGATTGCCAGAATCTGACAAGGAGGATATACAGTAGTGGTAGAAACTACCTGCATTCAATTTTATAGCAACAGAAAAAATAATATTGAGGGGCCTTTCTGGCTATGGTATTGTCCCTATATTCTTTCATTTCTCTTTATTATTCAAATTTTAGCTTTTGTGCTGCTAGAGGGAATATAGTTATGTCTTTTAATACTCAACACACCCTGTGTATTATCATCTCCATTTTACAGGTGAGGAATCTGAAGTTCTGAAAGGTTGTCAATGAACATGCTATGGGAGAATGGTTTCTGAAGATAGCTATAACAATATCTTCCCTGCCAGATACTCTTTTGGACTGTGACTATGCCACTCCTCCATCAAGAGGTAAAGTCTACTTGACTTCCCCTTGGATCTTGAATGGCCCCACAGCCTGTTTTGACCTACAGACTGCAGCAGAGGTGATGCTGTGAAATTTTTAAGGCTGGCCCTTCAGACATCTGTAGCTTCTTTCCATCTTCACTGCTTACAATACTCCTCTCAAAAGCCAGATACCATGTAACAAGTCCAGCTGCCTTGAGATCGCCATGCAGTGAAGAATCTCGGACTAGCCATGCACAGAGAAAAAGGCCATGTGGAGGAGGGATGAGACATCAGACATGTGAGTAAAGCCTTCTTGGACCTTACATGCCAGCCCAGTTGCCAGATGAAGACAGCTGAGTGACTGACTCCAGCTGACAACATATGGAGCAGAAGAACTGCCTGGCCAAGCCCTTCCCAAATTCCTGACCCACAGAACCCTAAGCAAATAAAATGGTTATTGTATTAAACTGCTGTGTTTTTTAGTTGTTTGTTATGTAGCAGTAGATACTTAAACCATATGCCTATAGGGCAGCAAGGACCAGAACTAAGCCAGATCTCTTTGAGTATGAGGCCCAGGCTCTTTCCACCTCACTAGAGTTGATCTAAGTTTCCTTCTACTGCTGCGCAGTGATCACGCTGGTGTCATGCTCCCATGGGCACACCTAAGATTAGACATAGTTTGTAACAATATCACCCCATCCCTTTCTCCTCCCTTAAGAAAACTTAGCAGAACGCAAGTGAGTGAGAGTGACTAAATTATTTTAGGAAAAGCCTTGAATTGTCTCTCATTGACTTTTATGTTTTTTTTGAGTCAATCATTTACATACTTTGGAACTTATTATTAATCAATTATCAAGACACACCTCATAACTGATTACAACATGGGCATCCTTGGGCAGCATGGCACCTCACTGCATGACACAGGACTGGTAGATCATTGTGAGTGTTTGTTTTAATTCAGTATTGCCCAAATTTCTCTCACTAGCATACTACCTTGTGATTTCTGCCAAATCTACAGACCAAGCTGTACTATTGTCAATGCAATTTTTCCTTTAAGTATACTTTCATTCTTAAGTACTTTTCATTAAAAAGGAAACTTTATATCTCCATTGTAATTGGAAAATCTATATTACTTTCCTTAAATAGAAGGTAACAATGTTGACATCCTGATAATATTTCATTCTAGCTAGGTACTATTATCCAGGAAACCAGAGTCTGAGACCAAGATTTTTCTCATTAAAAAGATTAGGCTGGGCATGGTAGTTTATGCCTGTAATCCTAGCATTGTGGGAGGCTGAGGCGGGAGGATTGCTTGAGGTCAGGAGTTTGAGACCAGCCTGAGCAAGAGTGAGACCCTGTCTTTACCAAAAATAGAAAAAGCTGAGTGTGGTAGTGCGTGCCTGTAGTAGTCCCAGCTACTTGGGAGGCTGAGGCAGGAGGCTCACTTGAGCCCAGGAGTTTAAGGTTGCAGTGAGCTAGGATGATATCACTGCACTCTAGCCAGGGCAACAGAGCAAGAAAAAAAAAATCGGTGGTTTCCAGGCGTTGCGGGGGAGGGAGGAATGAATGGCAGAGCAGGGAGGGTTTCTAGGGCAGGGAAAATACTCTGTATGATACTACAATGATGGACACATTCATTATACATTTGTCCAAACTCATAGAAGATATAACAACAAGAATGAACCCTAATGTAAAGTATGGACTTTGGGTGATAATGATAATGATGTGTCAGTGTAGGTTCATCAATTGTAACAAATGCACCACTCTGGTGGGGGATGTTGATGGAGGGGAGGCTGTGCATGTCTGGGGCCAGGGGGTATATGAGAATTCTCTGTACCTTTCTCTCAATGTGAAAGCAATTCCCCAGTTGGGACTAATGTTAAAAATAAATGAAACAGAATAGAAAATATCAGAGTGTATTGCATGTAGTAAGTATTCTTTTGTAATGAAACACATGTGCTGGGTTGAGAAGGAAAACCTATTTCTTTGGTTCGTGGCTAAAAAAACAACCTGTGTTGTTTGAAAGTCTCCATGTTAAAGGCATTTAACTGGATTCATTTGCCGTAGGATATAACCTGTTGCTGTAATTTGAAAGCTAGGGTCAAAGAGATACTTTCCCCTGATGCTCTGTTTTTAAAATGTTCTTGATTTGTAATCACTTTTACTTTCAGTTCCACTAATTAGGGCCTGAAGGGAAAGGAGAGAGAGAGAGAGAGAGAGAAGCATTTGCCTTGCATGAAACTACCTCTAACCTCTGCACTACTGACATTCGGGGCTGGATAATTCTTTGTAGTGGGGCTGTCCTCTGCATTGTAGGATGTTTAGCAGCATCCCTGGCTTCTACCCACTTGATGCCAGTAGCATTATTCAGTTGTGACCAGTTGGAGACAACATGTCTCCAGACATTGCCAAATGTCCCCAGGGAGTAGGGTAGAGGTGAATGGAAATTGCCCCAGGTTGAGAACCACTGGTCTCTAAATAATGTCCTTGCTCATTGTGAAACTCCCAGCTTCCCCACCCCCAAATCCAGTGCTGCATCTGGGTTTAAAGGAAGCATGTTCAGGTCTAGCCCAGCCCTGCCGGGAGAGCTGATGGCTGTGCCACCTAAAGTCACCATCAGTTACAGAATCAAATGAGATTCACAAGGTGGGTGTCAGGAGACCTGGGTTCTGACTCTCCCCTGCTTGGCCCTCTTGGAATAACTCTAGGCAAGTTCTTTATCTCTCTGGGAACTGTGGAGACCTGTCCTAGCCACATCAAAAGGGGGCTGGGTGGAGGAGAGATGATTTAAATAGACAGGAAAGCCCTTTGGAGAGTTCAAAACCCTCTTCAAAGGCGAGTGATTACTATCATATGTAGAAGCATAAATCAGGTGGTGCGCCGGCCTCATTGCACAAAGGGAAATGCATGGGAAGTTAGCAACTGAGTAAGCAGGGTAGCCTCACCCCTTTAATTTAATTTTCACTGGGACTGAGTATAAACCCCAAGCTAAAGCCATGGCATTTACGAAGGACCGTGTATGCCTGGAATGTGTTCCCCAGGGAATGCCCTGCACAGAGCCCCGCCTGGGGTGCTCTGGGCAGCCTGTCCAGCCTGGAGGCAGGGGGCTGGATGCTATGACCCTGCAGACTCTGTTACTGCTGTTTTCAATCAAAAGGTTGTTTTTGGCTTTCTGGGTGGCAGGTGAAGTCTGGAAAAGGGGACAGTGGATTTGATTCTTGCCTTCTACTAACAACTTTTTTTTTTTTTTTTAACTCAGACAAGGCATAATAGACCCGTGACCTCAGAATGCATCCATTCTCCCTCTCAACTTCACCACCATTTTCACTACTTGGCTTTTGGCCTGGCCTGGTTCTTCCGGTTATGATTCTCACTTCCTCTTCGTCACAAAAGAGGTGGCTCAGGGCATAGGGCAGTCACTCTGATTTGATTAGGTTAGAAAATTCGGCCACGACAGCTTCCCTTGCTGCTCAAGAGGAGGAAGAGGTGGGTCCCGGGGGAGCTTTAAGCAGGGAGTGAATGACATGGCCAGATTTGCGGCCCGGGATTAAGTATGGTGGAAGGGTTGGCAGGTGCATGATGGCAGGAGGATCACGTTAGAAAGCCATCACAGTCCCTGGAAGGGACGAGGCAGTGATCGTGGAGAGATGTGAATGGGCTCTAGAAATATTGGAAAGGTAAAATCAGTGGGATAAGAGAAAGGTGTGGACGTGGGTAATGAGGGAGAGGACAGAGCTCAGGATGAGGCTTGGGTTGCTGGTTGGATTACCATGGTATTTACCCAAAGGGCAAAGACTGGGAAGAAGCAGGGGGTGAGGAGGTGATAAGAAACAGCAGTCTCAAAGCTCTCCTGCTGGCAGGCTCTTACATGTGATGTTCCTTTGGCCAGGGAGCAACCCCCACTAACTCCTAGATTAGCTATTTCTTATCCGTTAGGTCTTAGCTCAATGCCTACCCCTCCTCAGACTAGAGCAGATAGCACATTACAAGCCGTGAAAACCCTCTCTACCTTTCCTGAATAGGTGTAATTACACCTGTAATCACACATGTATTTTTTTTACAGCTCTATTGAGATCTAACTTACATTACCATAAAATTCACCCATTGTTAAGTGTCCAACTCAATGACTATTTATGTAAATGTATGTAAAGTTATGTCACATCACCACAATCCAGTTTTAGAACATTTCTAGCACTCCCCAAAATTCCCATGAGCTAATTTGCAAACAATTTCTGTTTCCACCCACATTTCATTTCTCTGCATATTTCATATAAATGGAATTTTTGCTTAGCACAGTTGTTTTCAACCAGGGGCAACTTTGCTTTCCGGAGACATTTGGCAATAATCTGCAGATACATTTCCTTGTCACAATTGGGACAGGGTACTCCTGGCATCTAGAGGCCCATGATACTTCGAAACATCCTACAATTCCCAGGACAAAGCCCCACCACAAAGAATTATCTGGCTCCAAATGTCAAGGTTGAGGTTGAGAAACCTTGACTTAGCACCTTTTTGAGATTCAACCCTGTTGTAGCAATTATTAGTATTTTGTTCCTTTTAATTACTGAATAGTATTCCATTGCATGGAAATATTACAATTTGTTTATCCATTCACCTATTGATGGACATTGGGTTGTTTCCAATTTGGGGCTATTGTGAGCAATGCTGCTAAGAACATTTATATATAAGTCTTTGTGTGGACATATGTGTTCATTTTTCTTGGATAGATTCCTAGGAGTGGAATTGCTAGGTTGGGTCACATTTCACTTACTGGAGCTATCTCAAAAATGATTGCTTTTACTCATCACTACTTTGTGGTTTTTTTTTTTTTTTTTTTTTTTTGAGACTGGGTCTCACTCTGTTGCCCAGGCTAGAGTGCAGTGAGTCATCATAGTTCACTGCAACCTCAAACTCCTGGGCTCAAGTGATCCTCCTTACTCAGCCTTCCGAGTAGCTGGGACTACAGGCATTCGCCACCATGCCTGGCTAATTTTTTCTATATATATTTTTAGCTGTCCATATAATTTCTTTCTATTTTTAGTAGAGACGGGGTCTCGCTCTTGCTCAGGCTGGTCTCGAACTCCTGGGCTTAAACGATCTGCTCGCCTCGGCCTCCCAGAGTGCTAGGATTACAGGTGTGAGCCACCTCGCCCGGCCTATAAGTCTATTTAAATTTTTCTTTCTTCTTGAGTTATTTTCAATACTTTTTTTTCTAGGAATTTGTCAATTTTACCTAGAGACAAGATGTCTCCTGTCGTCCAGGCTGGAGTGCAGTGGCCTGAGTATAGCTCACTGCAGCCTTGAATTCCTGGTCTCAAAGGAGCCTCCTGAGTCAGCCTCCCAAATAGCTGGGACTACAGGTACGTGCCATCATAGTTGGCTAATTTTTTTTTATTTCTATTTTTTTGTAGAGTCTGAGTCTCACTAAAATAAGAAAAAATATGTAGCTGGGCGTGGTGTGCGTGCCTGCAGTCCTAGCTACTCGGGAGGCTGAGGCAGGAGGCTCCCTCGAGCCCAGGAGTGCAAGGCTGCAATGAGCTATGAACGCGCCACTGCACTACATACAGCTTGGGTGACAGAGCGAGACCCTGTCTCAAAAAAAAAAAAAAAGTTAAAAATAAGTTGACTGGTACCATCCCCGTTTTAGGGATGAGGAAGTAAGGCCACAAAGTGGACAGGTGGAGGGGCAGAATGGAGGGAGGGACATGGAAGGGGATGCCCTGGGGTCCTTGCAGGCGGGCGATCCAGAGGGAGGGGCAATGGGGGAAAGGCTTGGGGGGAGGGTCCTGAAGGGGGTCCTGAAGCTGGGACGAGATCGCAGAGGGCCACCTATTCCTCAGGAAGCCAAAGGAGAGCGGGCTAGATCCCGTTCCACATTTCCCCCGATGCCCAACCCTTCCCTACCTGGTTACTCACCTGCTCTGAGGGCTCCGAGTTTCTCTCCTCAGTTACCTCGGTTGTCTCTGTGTTGCTAGGTTACCCGCCAATCTCAGAAGGAGGGACTCCGCGTCTGACTGACTTGCCTTTTCACCATTCAGTTCCCTGTTCCGCTTAGTTAGCCCCACCTCCTCAGATGTGACCAATCAGAAGCACCGTCTCTCTGACTTCCACCACCTCTCCACCAATTGAAGACCCGGGACTCCCTTTGGGTTGGGCAGAACAAGAAAGGCGGGGAGGATGGGAGGAGAAAAGGGCGGAGCTTTTCGCCTCGCCCCGTCTTCAGGGGGGCGGGCAGGGGGTACTGGCATCGGCAGTGGGCGAGAACTATAGAAGGACGTGAAGGTTGGCTAACCAGAGCTTATCCTGGCAGCCCAGTGAGCCAATAGGCCGCGGTGAAGGGGAAGTGGGGCGGGGCCAGCGGGGTTGAGAGGACGGTAGGCGGCGGACTGGAGAGCTGGCGCAGCTGCTGGGGTGGCAGCGGCTGAAGTGGCGGCAGCTGCGGCGGCTGCAACAGCTTCGGGCTCGGGGTGTTGGCGGCGGCGCCGGCGGGCTGGGCTGCGCGGTGCGGACCCAGGCGCGCGGTCCAGATTGCTGGGGCGGCGCGTGTAAGAATCCGAGGGATGAGAGGGCTTGGCCCGGGGGAGAGGGCAGGGGTCAGGGGTCAGAGGGTGCGGAGTAAGAGGTTGTGGCTGGGTACCCCGGTGTGGGAGGTGGGCTGAGCGCCCAGCGAGGCCTCTGGGAAGTCACTACCGCGTTTCTCTCCGTCCAGCCCAGGCTGGAGCTTTGTACCCACTCTCCTCGTCCCCGGCTCCCAGGGGCGACCCCCACGTGGACTCCCCGATCGGGGCTGGGAGCACGTGGAGCTGGAGCCGGCGCTCCTGCCTCTTCCTTCCTCCTCCGTCTGCTTGTCTCCCCGCCGCCCTCAGGTGACCCTGCAGGAGACGCATGCCCAAGTCAGGCTGCCCCAGCGGACAGCGGGATGGCACTGGCCCTCGTTCCCTGGGACCTCTCCCCAGGGGTGACCTTCTGGGTCCTCTATAGAGGGAGAAGCAAAGCCCACGAAGGAGCATTGGGCTAGGACTCAGGAGTCCTAGGTTCTAGCTCTGCTCCTGCACTGTGTGACATTGGGCAAGTCCCTTCCCCTCTCTGGGCCTCATTTTTCTCACTGTAAAATGATAGGTTCGAAGTCAAATTGGGGAACTGGTTCTAGGAGTAAGGTATAGAGTAGTGGTTAAGCGGAGAGAGTCCTTGAATTCGGACTGCCTGGGTTGAAATCTGGGCTGTACCACTTCTGTGCTGTTTACTTACAAGAGGCAAGTTAAGTTAACCACTCCAAGCCTCAGTTTCCTCATCTGTAAAGTGGGGTTATTAGCTAAGGTAGGATTTCTCAACAGCAGCACTATTGACATTTTGAGCCACATAATTCTTTATTGTGGGAGGTCTCACTTTTGCATTGTAGGATATTTAGTGGCATCCTGGACTCTACCCACTAGCAATCCTCTCACTCCCGTATTGTGACAATCAAAAATTGCTGGTGTCCCATGGGGTGCAAGATCACCCCAGTTGAGAGCCACTGAGCAGTGCGTGCAAGCAAGTAGCCATATTAAACAGTTAAAATTTAAAAACCGCTAGCCATTATGATAGTAATGATAAAATTAAGAAACCTCGGTGAGTTAATAGATTCTCCTGCCTTCAAAATAAATACAGGAAATAATTGTCAAAGCTGAGTAATGGATACAGGGAAGTTCATTTGTATATTTTCCACTTTTGAGTATCTTTGAAAATATCCACGGGAAAAAGTTAAACCAAAAAAATAATAAAAACATAATTCTTAAGACTGTAGTGTCTCATCTGGGATTTCCTCTTCTGCCTCCCCACTATTGAGATTTAAAAGGAAAATAAATCCCTAAATCTGGAGGAAACTTTAAAAAGTCTTCTCACAGGAAGTTTGCTGGGCAGAGAGCTAGCTACAGGCTTAGGAGCAAATAGAACGGTGTTTACTTTTGCTGCCTTGTTTAAAAAGATGTACTGTTCCCTACTGATGCACCGGCACTCCCTGTTTATACATAGGGATCTGCTTGGAGTTATTCTGATGATTTCTGAAAGAAGTAAATTGCCCAGTTGCCGTTCACTGGGTCAGTTCAGAGACAAAGTTGATGGAGCCCAGAGTCCGCAGCTTGAGGAAGGAACCTGCTGGCGTTTTCAAGTTCGAAGGTCTGCAGTCAGATCTGCTGAGTCTTTGCTTTTCCTTTGGTCCTTCTAAGCGGAAGTGGGAATGTGTATAAATAGGAACTATAACAGGCTAGTTCTGAGCGTTTTGAATTGGGAGTTAAGGATGAGCACTTTTACTGTGTGACTCTGGACATCATTTTTAAAAAATACTGTTGTTCTTTTTCTTTTTCTCAAATGCCTAAATCTAGGAGAACGATGCCTATGTAAGAATGATATGTATTGTTTACCAGCAAAGTTCAGAATGGTCTTGGGAGTCTGTGTCTAACTACTCCTGAGAGACTGCTCAGTAAAGGTGAAGAGAAAGATGTATGTATGTATATACTTAAAAATACATACACAAATATATATATGGGCAAGTATAGATCACCTGGTATGCTAACTCTTTACTGGTCATTGAAGCTGGGTGCCACCTAAATATAGCACCTGGACTTCGAGGAATTGTAGTGTAATGGCTGGGAACACAGATTGGGAGTCAGACTGCATAGTTCAAAGCTTGGCTTTGTAGCTGTGGGTTCTTGGGCAAGTTATTTAACCTCTCTGTGCCTTAACTTTCCCCTCTGTAATGGGGGGATAATAATCCCATTAATACCCATCTCTTGCGGCCATTATGAAGTTTCAGTCACCTTTTACTTGTAAACTATTGGTACGTAATACTTAATACTCATTAGGTATTAACTGCTGTTATTTTAATGGTTGTATTTTTTTGTCTTTAAAATCTTTGTAATTTTTTATCTTTAAAATCTTTATAAAACTCACAAATAAATATAAAGGAGGTAGAGATGGAACATAGTAGCCCTAATCTCATTCCCGAGACATAATTACCTTTAACTTTTCTGTATTTGTTCTTGCAAGGGTTTTCCCCTCTTATTTTAATGCTATTATACTGTAATAATTCTTTCTTTTTAAAAAAAAATAGAGATATAATTGACCATTTTAAAGAGTATAATTCAGTATCATAGTATATTCACAAAGTGTGTAATCATCACCACTATCTAATTCTAGAATATATTAGAACATAACATCAGTTATGGTTATGTTTTAATAATTGTCTTTCTTTTTTTCTTTTTATCCCCCAAACCTAGAAGATGTCTCTAATGGAGGAATTTCTGAGAGGCACCTCTGGCCCAGTGGCTTTGAAAGGGAGCTCAAACCAGAGACTATTTAAAGCCTTGGACATCACATCCTGAGGGCTGCAGGAGAGGAGAACATGGCTGTGAGTCTGGATGATGACGTGCCCCTCATCCTGACCTTGGACGAGGGTAGCAGTGCCCCACTGGCGCCCTCCAACAGCCTGGGCCAAGAGGAGCCGCCTAGCAAAAGTAAGATGGTGGGGTGGGCTTGGGGGGGCTCCTACTTTTCTGTTTTAGAGTCGGGGGGATGATATGGGCTTTATGGTGTGATAGGAATGGTGTGTACCCTGTTACCTGGCGCCATATTTGAGCCTCAAGTTCTGACACAGAAACTACTTCTGGGAGACTGGGGGGTTCTGATCGCACAGCCCCAGCTTTATCACGCTTCCGGGGGTCTACCTTGCCCTCCTTAAGCCCTCGTTCCCTCAGCCACTTGCCTGCCTTGCACCTGAGTTACCTTGGCTTGTCCACGGATGCTTGGCAGGGACCTCGGGCAAACCTGTTCCTTGGCTACCTTCCCTGCCCCATTCCTTGTTAAAAAAAGAAACAGATTTCGACACCAGCCTCCGTCTGTCCCGATCTGAAACCGTTGGCAGGAAGGTGGAGCTGACTGCTTCTCTCTGCTCCCTCTCAGGCCCCGTGTTGCCCAGGACAGGGTGGAAAGGGGCAAGCATTTGTCATGATCCATTGATTTGAGGGTTTGGGGTTTTGCTTTGTCTTCCTCTGAACCAAAGCCTAGCACAAAGTGAACCCGAGAGAGCTGGTGAGCTTTAAATTTTTAAAAATTTTAAGTGTGTTTCTGGCAGGATGAGAGGCCTTAAAAACCTTTCTGGTCCTCATCCCGAAGCTATTTGTTTTCATTTGCCTCGGGCCTTGGGCTCAGGAGAGATTTAAAATAACCTGCCTTTTCTGGAGGGTCCTACGATGTTGGGGACCAGTGCTTTAGGGTCTCCTTAGCAAATGGATGTTCCTCCAGTGCCCTGCAGCCAGGGCGGAGGGGTACTGTTCCTCTCCTGTTCACAAGGGAAGACACTTGGGCCCAGGCGGAGATGAGCCAGGCTCTGCCATCTCCTTTGTCCAGAGAGAACAGTTGGGTTGCAGGGAGCTCGGCAGCCTCCCCTGGGAAGTGAAGGGGAGCAGTGTTCCTGGGGATGAGAGTGTGGCGGGAGCCCTGGCTTCCTACAAACGGGCCTCTCTTGGCTTTGACGTGTTCACCCCATCTAGGGTGGCAGAGCTGGGTTGCCCAGGAGGATTAGAACATCAACCGGATTCTTCCCTAAGCACCACGCAGGGCCAAGAAAGCAGTGGATCTGATTTCAGGCCCTTATCTAAGATCCCCTTGCAAGGTAGGCAGTAGTATCCCTATTTTGTAGCAGAGGAAACTTGGGTCAGAGAGGTTAAGTAATTTGCCTGAGGTCACACAGCCAGAAAGTGATTGAGCAGAGACTTTGAACCCAGGAATGTCTGACACCAAAGTTCCGTCCCCTCCTCTTCTTTCTCCTTTCCTCCTCCTCCGGCTCCACCTTCTCCTTTTTTCTTCACAAGCCCTTAATAAACATGAGCTTAGCCCCTTAGCATTTATATTATCTCATCATATAACCTCAAGATAGAGTTACTGGCATTATCTGTATTTTACAGAGGAAGAGACAGCCTCAGAGAGGTTAGGTGACTCGGTGCTTAGGGGAAAGGGATGTAAGGAAACGTGGCCCGGTCTCGGCTTCAGAGGAGGATACCACCCAGTGAGGGAGGGTGCTTGGCCTGCTAAGGGTGTGGCTCATGTCTGCAAATAGCCAGGCCCGAGCTCCTAAATGGGGATCCTGTCTGTCATTGCGGGTGCCACTTTTGAATCCCTCCAGAGCGTCTGCGCTGAGGGTGGGTGTCCAGCTCTCCTGTGGGATAAAAGTGGCAAGAGTGACCCAGTCCCGTGTCGAGATCAGGCTTTGATCCGGTGATGGAGCTTGATGAATAGGAACTAGGCCACAGCGACAGTAAGACTCGCTTTGGATAGGCCATCAGTGAGGTTGTTTTTATCTTGGTGAAGTCAGCGGCTTATTTTGGTCTGTTTCTTAAGAAAAAAAGAAATACATAACTAACTGCCAGGGTCCAGGGACACTGTGTTTTCTGCATAGTGCATTAGTGCCTCAGTGTCACCCTCTTACTGGGTCATTTGCTAAAACCGCAAAGGACTAGTGGGTGTGATCCCCCAAGCTTGGCTGGGAAGAACAGTAGGGCCTCTGAGGAGAGGAGAGATGTCAGAGGAGCTTTGCTCTGCCTTAGCATAGACCTTTGATACTTCACGCTTTGATTCCAGCATTGACCTTCCTCCCTGCTGTCTGAGCATCCGTCTAAAACACGCATCCAACCTGGCAGTTGCCCTGTCTTCACGCCCCTCAGGACCTGCCCATCCCTGCGGGGTGCAGGCCAAGCTCTTCAACTCGTGTGCACGGCCTTGCGTGTTCTTGTGCCTTCTTGCTTGGCTGGTCCTCTTCCATGCCTCAGCCCAGAATGTCACACTGCTTTTAGTTCGGTGAGTCCCCAGCGTGTTCTTAAACCTCTCCACCTTGCTGGAAAGTCTGTCTAGCATGCCTTCCTCAGCCTCTTGTTTGCTCTTTAGCTCCAGCTCTGTCTTGAAATCCCTGCTGATGACACCTTCTCTTTGAAGCCTTCACTGAACTTCCCCTTCCTGGCAGAGCTAATGACTGACTGCCCTTTTCTGTTGGTATCTTGATTAGGCAAGTAGATTACTGGGTGGTAATTACTTGGTTAGCCGTCTGATTACTTCCTAGGTTCTGAGTTCCATTCTTCTCTGTATCACAGTAGCCAGTGTCTGCATATGTAGGTACCCAACAAACCATGGCCAGAATAAACCTAGCTGGGTTTCATGGCAGGGGCTGAAGCCCCTTGTTAGAGGTGGGCAGCGTCCCTTCCTGCCTCTTCTTCTAACCCGTGTTCAAGTCCCATTTCTCCCAGCACAGCTGGTTGTCCCCCAGGCCACCATCACTGACCAGTTGGTGGCTGCTGTAAACCCTCGAGGTATTAGGGAGTTGGCAGAATGCAGACAGAGGCTGTCAGCAGAGCTGGCAGTCACATGCACATGAGCCATCGGAAACTAAGCACATTCTCTAAGGGCGTGATCCTTGAGCAAGGCTGGGCCTTCGTCCTGACCCAGCAGCCACTGCGGCCTTCATCTGGCCCAGAACCTACATTCTCCTCGTCTGCTCGGGTGGCCATAACTAAAATACCATGGATTGGTGGCTCGAATGACAGAAATCTAATTTCTTACAGCTCTGGAGGCTGGAAGCCCAGGTCAAGGTGTCAGCAGGTTTGGTTTCTTCTGCGGCCTCTTTTCTTGGCTTGCAAGCAGCCACCTTGCTGTGTCCTCACATGATTGTCCCTCAGTCAGTCTGTCCGTCCTCTTCTTACAAGGACACTAGTCCTATTGGATTAGGGCCACCCATATGACTGCATTTTACCTTAATTATCTCTTTAAAGGCCCTGTCTCCAAATATAGGGACGTTATGGCTTCAACATGTGAATTTTCGGGGGACAATTGAGCCCTTAACCTTCCTACCCTTTCCTCAGAGGCAAGTACCCACGAATCTGGCTGCGTTGTCTGTGACCTTTAACCCTGTGCTAGGGCCTTATCCCTGCAGGAAACTGGAGGGTTTGGATTCTTCTCCTTATGTGGGCGAGGATGGATTCTATGCAAGACTCAGACATCTCCGGGCTACAACAACGGCTGCTAAAATGCTAATGAATGACTCACAGGCAAAACGGTGTCAGGTTGATAAAGGAGGCAGGTATGAGCAGAGGTATTTAAAGCCTGGGAATCGGGAATAACCTTGAAAACAGTCAGTGGGGCTGGTGTGTGATGGGCAGTTCAGAGACAGCCCACAGTCCACACTGCGCATCAGGCAGTGTCTAGACCGCCACGTTCAGGGAATCAGAAGGTCCGGGGTCTGAACGTTGTGGGCAGTGTAAGGAATTTTCCAGCATCATTCTGGTCGCACTCAGCTTTTGCCTTCTTGTTGCCTTTAAACTCTACCGCTGGCTAAGATGGGCTGCGCCATTTGCCTCTTCTGAGCGAGGGAAGGATTGGGGATGAGGGGGCTGGCTGAGGTTTGAGCAGGGCGCTCAGTCTCTGCCTTGGTGCCGGGTGACAAGCCACACAGGGGAGGCCTAAGGTAACAGCAGAGAGCTCCCTCTCCCTCCTTCACCCTGATACCTGGCACGCCATCGGGAGTTACTAGGACCCAGTGCAGGTGTCAGCAGTGTTGGAGGGTCATTGCCCTCTGGCAGGGGTCAGCATGTGGTGCTGTCTTTCCAGAATCTTCGTGTAGCCAGAGCCAATTGGCACCAGGCTCCGTCAAGGTGGGCCAGAGCTGTTGGCCCAGGGCAGACACAGCCAGCAGGAGCTGGGGAAGAGCAGTGGGGCTGGTCCCAAAGGACGATCTACCCAAGGTGGGCTCTCTGTCGCAGAAATCTGTGCTGTGGCTCTTTCTCTGACCGGGCGTCCCCAGCGTACTTGTCAAAGAGTGAAGGAAGCCTGAGGGACTTGCACAGCTTTTGTCACTTGTGATACCCTGGGTGGTGGAGTGGCTGAGCTGGGTACAGAGCTTAGCTTCTCTAAGCCCTGGCCTCTGCATGTGTAGCATGGGATCACGATGGCATCTGCCAGTAGGGTTGCTGGGGGGACTAAGTGAGGTCATGTGTGTGGTCACATGGTCAGTGCTTGGCCGGCCACAGGCGTTATTGCCATGGCAGAGGCTGGGCTGCTGCTTTGGGTCCTGAGCCCAGGCTGAGACCCGGATCCCTTTTGCCTGTCTCCTGGCACAGCGGGTATCCCCTGGCGAGCTGGGAAGCTGAGGGAGCCTGGCAGCGGGAGACCAGGCAGCAATTCTGTTTTCACAGCCTCCCACGGAGCCTGGGCTTTCACACCGCCGGAGTCATTGCCCTGGCTTTTTTAGGGTCTCACCAAGGCAGAATGCCAGGTGTCACCAGGCTGGTGGTGGCACCAATTAAAATGAGGAAGTATCCAGCATGCTGGGCTGGAGCCTCATAACCGAGCCTTGAAGCCGTCCCTTCCCCAGCCTGCCACATCTTCACGGGGGGGATCCTGTCTGTTGGCTGGGGGCCCCCTGCCATGCGATGCCATCTCTCTGCTCTGCACGCAGGAAGCTGCCGTGTCTAAATGGCAGTCGTGGCAGCTTGGTGCAGGCTGGAGCACCTGCTGCTCTCCCCTCCCCCGGTGGCCTTAGGGAGGGCTGAGTTCACGATTGCTCCGAGAGCACTTCATGAGCCAGAACAGTCGACTTCTCAGCCTCCCAGTCGGGGAGGGAACACGGGAGGGCTTGGATCCTCACAACGGTGCGCCTCTGGGGTATCTGGTTGCACTGCCCTCCCCAAGGCTGCCTCCGATTACAGCACAATGGCCCAGGAACGAAACTGTGCTCTTCTGAGGAAGCACCAAGGGACTAAACCCAGGAGGGACATCGGTCCTGTCCTGAGACACCCCTCATCTGGTCCTGCCTTGGTCACAGGGAGCTCAGGGGACAGCTCTCCATTCTAATCTTTTTGCTGGAGTGAATTCTCTCATTTAGACATTTCCTGAGTCTAACTCTTCTGTGCCGTCAGGTCAGCGTGAGTAAGGGTGTGCACTACGGTAACAGTGGCCGCGGCATTCAGCCCTGCGTGTGCCAGGCAGTGTCCGAAGCACTTTCCATGGGCTGCCTCTGTCATGTGGTCCTCCCAGCTGGTCTCGGAGATCAGTGCTACACTGTCATCTTACAGAAAGGGCTCTAAGGTCACGAAGCTGCCTTAGCAGCATTTGGACCCGTGTCTTCTGACTCCAGACTAGTCTCTTACCTAATATGCCCCCCGCCGTGAAGTAAAGCCCTGTGAATGAGGTATTAATAGAATTTTACCTGAATGTCTTTCCCAAAAGGAAGTTGGTTTCTATCTTTATCTTTTTTCTTAATTAAACTTTTATTTCCTACAAGGCAATTATTCTAAATTGGAGTTCCATACCTGGAGCTCCCTTTCTTATTGTAAAAATTGCAAAACTGCTGGTGTTTCGTTGTAAAAGTGTGTCGGGTCAGCCCAGAGAACCTCGAAAACACTGGCAGGTGAAAACCAGACCGCAGAGACAGCCAGGATTTCTCCTCCATGCACGCGTGCCCTGTCCGCTTTCTTCTCCTGCAAGGGCTCGTGGCTGCATTTCCATCATGGTGGTTGGAGCAATAAAATTTGGGCTGAAAATGGGAATTCTCAGGAGCCTGGGAAAGGGGGAGCAGCTTGGGGGGGCATGAGGGCGGGTGACCTTGCTGAGGGGGCGACCTCCTGAGGTGGTTGGTCCCAGTGACAGGTGACCCCACATTGGGACTTGCCTCGAGAAAGTCCCTGGTCTGGGATGGGTACCTCACTGGGGCCACTGGTGCTTGTGTCGCCTTTTGTACCTGGAACCCCTTTGCTTCATTTGCTTTTTTTAGAGGTACTTTTTGTTAGAGGTACTTACCCCATTGTAAAAAGCACAGTTTGTCCCCTACCCAAACCACTCCTGAGGCTCTGGTTCAGAGGAGGTGACCTGAGAGCGTGGGTGGCCGGGGGCATGCCGGGG
>CM052452.1:7014516-7108710 GCA_028533085.1 Varecia variegata
ATGAGTACTTTCACCAGCTCACCTGGCCTGGGTGTGGCCCAGGAAGCTGCTTCCCCTATTAGCAGCATCCCATCCCAGCAGTATGGGGTGTGGAGGAAGCAGTTAGTGAAAGAAAAGCAGAGTGGATGGATGGTAGGAAAATGTCCCAGCTGTGCCCGGCCCTGCCCCACATCTCCATCTTTGTCCTTTCTGATCCCACTACGCCCAAGCTCTTGGGATCAAAAGGGACCTTGAAGTCCCAGGGCCACTTTCCTGATTTAAAAAGCATTAACTTCTGTTTCCTGCAGAAAAGTTCCTGCTTTGTTCCGATGCACCAGCGCAACCCCCTGAACAACCCACTCGGATCCTGGCTTGATCAGGAAGTTCTCCATCTGTGCAGCCAGGCAGCCCACCTCTAACCTCTTCCTCCTTCTCCATAAAGCCTTGATGTCCTGTCTTTCCCGTCAGTGGAAAACCCACCCTCGTAACCACCCTTCCTGTATCGAGGAACTGGCATCTTGGAATACAGCTTGGGTGTTTGGATTACAAATTATAAAAAACATTCTGATGTATTTTAGCTATAGAAGCAAGCAGAGAGCATAATACTGCTGCAGCAACAATGCCTTTTTATTTTTTTTTAACGGCATGGTTTAGGGGTTTTGTTTTTCCATGGAAGACTCAGCTATGTTCAGGAAGCTCCTGGCTGAACCTTTCGGTGGCTTCTTCCCGCAGCATGCGTTTGGGACACCTGCAGGTGTCTCCTTGAGTGCTCTGTGGGTGCTCTTTGCCAGGCCACCCCTGCTCCTTGGCCTGACAGTGAATCCAATAGCCCCGAATTAGAATGTCCTTTATGCTACCTTAAATGACAAAGCCCCCCTCCCCCAGAGCCATTCTTGTTACCCTCCTGTTAGAGGCAGCAAGCACTGACTGCAGTTGTAAAGAATATGTGCAGTGGTGTTTGTCGATGGTTTATTATCCTGGTAGCCCTTGTGAAGTCAGTGGCATTCATCCCCATTTTGCAGATGCGCAAGTCGAGGCATGGGGAGAGCAGTAATCCGTACAGGCAGGCCATGGAGCGGTAGGGTTTGGCCACTCAGCAAGTGTTGCCTGGCATGCAGGGATTCCCAGGAGGAGTTCGTAGCATCCCTTTGCTCTCTCAGAGTCCTGCTACCGCTGTTTTCAGGCCTTGCCTAGAAGGAACATTTCTCTCCTCTAGTAGCCTTGAAAATTCCAGTAACATCAGAGTGGACCTGAGGAAACCGTAAACCTAGGCCAGCTCACTTGGTAAGGGTTAAGCCAAGTTCTTGAATGGCATAAAAGAAAAAGCCCTTGAAGTCCATGTGCTGACCCACCTTCCCTGCCTGGCAGTGACCCTGGCACTTGACCTTGCCAGGCCTTGAGGAATGTTGCCTGAGTTAGACTCCTTCCTGGCTGGTCTCCGTTCTTCTATTCCAGCCTAGAAATCAGGACCAGTAATCAAAAGTCTTAAAACATAAGCCGCTCACATAACCTCATTTACGTAATGATCGCATCATCTCGTTTATTTCCTCGTCTACACCACTTTCACTACCAAACTTCCCCAGCCCATGAGGATGGTGGTGGCCGGATGGTCACAGCCCCTCATTCTCTGAACACGCCGTTTATGCCTCGTTCTCTGCTCTCTGCTGCACAGGGGCCCACGGACTCCCCGGCACCTGGATGAAAGAGATTCGACGTATTGAATCAGGGTTCACTTTGCACCATGATGGACTGCGAGAAAATGGAATTTTGGTGAATTAGGTCATTTAAGATAGGGGCGGGAGGGCTAAATTTGGCAAAGAATCCTGTCACAGGACGAATGCTACCCCTTCACTGTCCAGTTAGGTTTTGTAAGTCCCGTTCCCCTCAATCAGGGCTTAACCGGTTTGTAGGTTTCTTCGCCGTGTGTCCGTACTGCACTTGAGATGGCTGGGTGGGACAGGGCAGGGAGGCGGTGTGCCCTGCTCAGTGTAATTCCCGGGTCGGTGGCTGTTGTTCTGGGTGCTGATCTGTTACGCAACTGTGCCTCTTTCTGGTAGCACAAGTTTTGCAAAGGCAGGGACTGTGTCTTCTACACATACCCTGGGCACTTAAAACATGTGAAGTAACATCTGGGAGTGAGTCACCAGGTTCCAGAAACACCCAGGGTCCCAGGTGACTCTGTCACAGCTCAGCCAGCCCCTGGAGCCGTCTGGGGTGACAGGGAGACTCGTTCACATATGATCAGACCAGAAATAGCCCGGTGGGGCATGCCCGCGCTCCCGCTAGGAGCAGCCTACTTTCCGGATGTTTAGGTCTCTGCTTCCAGCTTTGCGCTGTCTAGGAGCCCGCGCGTGGCCTGGAATTGCCGTGTCAGCCTGGTGTGCTCAGTCCCCACCTTCTCTCGCCCCTGGGCTCCCCCTCAAGCACCCCACCATTCGTAGACCACTCGTCTCTCTCTTTAACCTCTCCTTTTGTTAGACTGGGGTTTTATTTTTTTCTCTTATTCCTGTAGCTCTTGCTGAACATCAGCTCAGGCAGAGCGACTGTGCTCGGTGCTGGCTAATGGCTTGGAGCAGCTCCAAGCTGCCGGATGCGTTGGCTCTCGCTTGTGGGTGGTCATCGGCATGCGTGATGTCTTCTCTCTGTGGCTCTCCGGGGGCCCCTTTTCTTGCGGGATCGGCCGTTCGCACTTGGCTGGCCCGCCTGGTTGTTGGGAACTGCAGTTTTTACTGCACACCCCGGAGCCAGTCTGGTAACCAACCTCAACAGGGCTCAGGTTTTATTAGTACCAAAGTCCACCCAGCCTCCAGGCTGGCTGGCCCATTGGGTTTGTTGCATGTTATTTTTTGCTTTCCTAGAGTGTAGAGGCTCAAAAGTCTGGAGATGGGGTGGCACGGGCAAATTCCTGGGCTGTGACGAATGTGTGTGTGTTAGGGGAGTGGAGGTATGTGCTGACACTCCACAGCAGTTTAACATTTCTTCAGAGTCGCTCAGTCTGCTGCAAAGGATGGGGTTGAATTTCTGGCGTCATCTCTTGTTAGCTGAGCAACCTTGAGTGAGGAGCTTTTTCCTTCCTGAGTTTCAATTTCTTCATCTGTAAAATGGGGATACGAATATCTGTAGTGTGAGTCTGAGCCCCTGAGTAGGTAATCAAAGGACTTTCTGCATTAAGGACTTGAGTCTTTCTTCCTTTTATTAACGTCTCCAACTTCCTCTTAAATGTGAGCTGGTGTTTTGCATTGTCTGAAGGATATTGTTGTAGCAATGGAGGGACAATAGTTAACTTCCTTGGCTACCATTCCAGTTGAGTTGCTGGGAGAATTAAAACCAAGTAGCTCCATCTCCTGCCCATTCTTTAGCGTGGCTTCTCGGTTTCCGTTGTATTTTTCTTTATTCACGATGCTTCTTTTGGGCTACCTTCCCCACTTGACAGAAAGGGAAACTGAGGCAAAAGGCAGGGAAGGCTGTGCTCAGTGCCTGGCCACTGACTGCACAGGGTTTCTGGTCCCTGCAGAAGTGGCATGCCTAGGACATCAAGCTCTCTGTAGGATGTAGACTTCCGCCCACCTGCCACTACCCCAAGGTGCCTGTGCCTCCCTGCCGCCTTGCCGCTTGTTGGTGCTCTTCTAAACAAAGCCGTCCGCAGCAGCAGCAGCAGATCTGGGTGCTGGGGTGTGGCCAGCGTTCATGGCAGCTGAGTCCAGCCAGCCCCCGAGGTGCTGCTGGGACCTTTGATCTATGCCGAGTGGGCACCATCAGCTAACACATCAGTAGCCTTCACGTGGGTTGAGTCTCAAGCCATACTTGTTCTTCCGAGCACAAGTTGTCTGCCAGCCCCTTGCAGGGGATCAGAGAGCACCGGTGCACAGTGAAAAATGCCTTCAGTTTCCATTTGCTCTTCCATGGCTCCCTTCCCTGTCCCTGTGCATTTCACAATTAGCATTTCTGATGCCTCCAAGTGAATACGGAACAGATGTTCGCACAGGTGCTGCGCTCTTCGCTGGGTAAACAGAGTAGCATTTGTGGCCTCTGTGTGTGCGTGTGAGAGAGAGAGTGTGCGGGGCGTAGAGCCTTTGCAAATGTTTCTTAAAGCATCTGAAGCGTTTTACACATGGTGGGTGCTCGAGAAATACTTAGTGAATGAGTGGTGGGAGGAAAAGCCCTTTGTTTCCTAGTCAATCCCGTGGCAGGGGAGCGGGAAGTACAGCTCCAAGTTGGCCCTTGAAATCCACAGACTGAAGAAGTCATGTCCTGCCTCACCAAGAAATTACCCGTGGACATCTGGCAAACCGTGGGGCGTGCAGCAGGGACAAGACACAGGGCTCTGTCTCAGGAAGGCTGGTTAGGAGGATTAGACAATGAAGATGACCTCGGGTGGCCCCTGGCAGATTTAACCTGCCCTATAAATGTGAGCTGCCCACGGCTTCCCTGGGAAAAGGAATTTGTGGTTTTGCCCGTGCAGGACGTCTGTGGATGGGTTATGTGGTTGACCGAGACCAACTACCTTGGCTGTGCATTTCCAGATGGCACACGGGTCACGTTGCTCCACCGTGAGGACCCAGGGACTCAAGTCCAGCTCTTCTGCATGGCTTACCGCCTGGCCCACAGCTCCAGCCTGGCGGAAACAGTGGAGGCAGAGCTAAGAGCTCAGCTGCCCGTCCACTTCCTCACTCTGTGACCATGGGCAAGTCGCTCTGCCTCCCTGGGCCTTAGTTTTCCCCTCTGTAAACTGAGGATAGTAACAGAGTCTCGTTGGTAGAGCCTTTTTACACTTAGAAGAATTAATAAATGTAAAGTCCCCAACTGCGTCTGGTGTGTAGTCAGGGCCGGGCATGTCGTTTCCTACCGCGTCAGCCTTGTCTCTGGTCTCTGGCTCTTTAAGCTTCGGGATTACTGAAGCCTCTGCAGCCTCCCAGACACGCCCTTCTGTTTGCTTCTCTGCTTATGCATGGCCTTCCCTGTTTCTGGAATGTGCCCCTCGCCCCGCCCACCTTGTGAACACCTCCTCATCCTTCATCCTTCAAACGCCAGCTCTGGCATCGCCTCTGAGCCCCTCCCTGCCGCAGCCCATGGGCCCCCATGGAGGGCAGTTGTCACCACAGCCTTTTCTAGGCTGTCGTAACTAACAAATGACGTCAGTGCACCAAGATCACACTTCATGTCACTTCCTGATTGGGAGCTCCATGAGGGCAAGTGTCGTGGTTTTACTTTTTCAGATACCAAACCTAGCACGATGTCTGTTACACGGCAGCTGCTGAACAAATGTCTTCTCACATTAAACCATATGTGTTTGCATACAGGGGTCAGCCTTTTTGAGCTTCACCCTCTCTTTTTCTCCACAAAATGACACGGTTTATTAGGACTAGATATGTGCTTTCAAGGTTATGTTTGCAACCTCAGGATGTCTTCTCGTGAGTTCCTCGTGTGGCCAGTTTGGGGGTGGCCACCTCGGCCGTAATCACTGCCCACATGACCACGATGTGCTCGGATGTGCTCGTTTCCCCAGTACCTGCCCCGCCTGCATCTTCTCTGCCCCTGACTCCCAAGAGCCTATTTTTTCTGATCTGCACCCTCCTGCCTTCCACGTCCCCTGGTTCTGGCCACTGCTTTCAGCTTTCTAGCCCCTTTCCTGGCCAGTTCAAGGACCCCCAGGGCTGGCCTCATGGATGACAGAGAATCCCTTTGGATTTGGCCACTTAGGTCTCCATCAGGTGGCCGGAAACAGAGTTGGAGGTGGCACAAGGCTGGCTACTTCGAAACCAGAGTTCCTCCTTCTAGAACAGTGCTTGACCTGCGGTACTGCCCTGTTGAGCCTTTCTTTCTTCCTTTCCTCCTCTGGCTTAAGCCTTTGGCAGGACAGATTTTGGGCTTGAGGCCAGCGATTCAGCTGGGAGGGCTCCGTGCCAGTTCTTGTCTTTCTGGAGGTCGGTGCATTTGTCCAGGGTCTGCCCGGCTTTGGAGCTTTTACTGATGTGCATGGGTAGTGTGGGTCTACCTTCCACGCCGTCCTGCAGCCAGTCGTCAGAAAGAGAAGGCCTGAGCAGGGGGACGTGCTTTCTGCCTTCCTTCCGAGTAGCATCTTCTGCTGTTTTATCTGGGGCCTTCGCGGAGCCAGCCGGCACAGAAGCACCGTGGTGACGCCAAGCCTGGAAAACTCATCAGTGTCACTCTGGTTTATTTTCCTCTCCTCTTTGAGCTTTTTCCCATGGAGTGGGGCTCTCAGTGACAACTGGCAAACGGTTGGGCAACTGCTCGTTGTCATTCTGGTAGGCACTGGTTTCCGGAGGGCTCCGAGTGCTTTGTGGGTATTCGCATTTGTTTCTGCAATGCCGGGAGCACAGTTGGCGCCGGTCCCAGTTTTTAGATGAAGAAACTGAGGCTCTGGGAATTGAGACCGTGAACTGGGGGGAGGGGAGGGGCACAGCTGGAGTGAACTTGGGCGTGCAGGGTTACAGTGTGTCTCGAAGAGGATGTGCAAGGGTGTGTGTGTGTGAGAATGCGTGAGGTTGTGTGCACTGAAGAGAGTGAGAAGGAGGGAGGATAGAAGTAGGGTGGGGTCCTCCGTATAGCCGAAAACAGTCACTCTGCATTTTTTCTGATCAGAGCCACCTCCTAGGAGGAACTCACAGCCCTTTTATCCAAAGCAGCCTCTCCCCAGGCACTAAAGGAAGGCTCCAGTGGTTTACCAAGCGGACGCTGCTTGCTGGACAGGGGTGGGTCGTGGAAGCCCTCCCCTCCTGCCCACTCTTGCACGCTCCTCCCCGGTGCAGCTTTATGGCCGGCATATGGAAACTGTTTCTATTTATCCAGCACCACCAGGACGCTGCCGCACGCTGTGCTCCAGCGAACGGAAACTTTGGATTCCCCGCAGGGTCATTTCAGAGGCTGCATGCAAAGCAGCCAGCTGTTTTGCAGCAGAGCGTCTGGGCCCTGTGACATCAGCGTGGAGGAAGCGTTACCATCTGTGCAAACAGGTCATCCTGGTTTGTCTGCCTGTCCTCTGTAGCCAGAGCTGCTTTCATACTTTGAGTCAGAGTTTTTGTTGTTTTGTATAGTAATGCCTGTCGGTTCAGCTGTTTCTTTCTGTTCTTTCCCCTCCTCGGAGTGATTTTCTGTTCTCCCCCCTGGCTGATTGCCAGGATTCAGGGAGGGTCGTTAAGGGGTAGGTGCCACATAAATCTTTAGTGGCCAAAGTCTGCAGTCTGAGAGGCTGTGCCTGTCCTAACAGTCTGGTTTTCCCGAGGGGGCTCTCTGCCCAGGGTACCAGAAGTGCAGAACACAACGTTCCCCTTCGTGGAACTTTCCCCGGAGGCACAGAACGAGATCTTCCTGGGTGCCAAGAATGTTCCTGGTCAGTCTCCTCTGGCCCCTCTTGAAACCTGCGCGTGGAGAAGCTCTCTTGCCGTGAGAGCTGGGGAGACCGTCGTCCGTTGCCGCTGCTGCTGCTCATCTACTGCCTCCTTCCCTCCCGAGTTTCCAGCCCAGCTGCCTCCCAGGAAGGGCGGACATGCAGCGGCGAGGGCCAGCCGTCATCCTCCTGGAGGAGGCAGCGCAGGGCGCGTTCCCCGACAGCCCCGTGGTGAGGTCGTCCCCGCTGCGCCAGCCGGGCCCTTGTGGTACGCCTCGGTCCCTGCCTTTCCAGCTGGCCTGGAAGAACCTGCCCTCCTCTGGGCACGAACGGTGCAAGTCAGAGGCTGCAGGTGTTGATACGTACGTGGGCTCTAATCACCAGTTTGAGAGGGCCGGTCCCAACACACAGAGAGAGGATGGGGCTGGACTTGCGGCGAGGTGGTGTGTGCCCACCCGACCACTTTGTTGTCTAGGACTCTTCCCAGGAAATGCAAATTCAGTCCAGGAGTATGTGGGCAGGAGCGGGCTGGGGCTCCAGCTCACCTCACCAGAGCAGGTGGGTGCTAACAGCCACTGGGGTCTGACGCTGCCCAGGCCGAGGGCCCGGAGCAGGCCCAGTGGGCGTGCCCCATGGGCTTCCGTGGGCACAGACCATCTCCAGGCTTCATGCCCAGCAGTGGCCAGTCAGGGCACCCAGGAGTCCCTGCACACCGTCATCTCCCGCTTCGAGGGAGCTCATTCCAAGAAGGCTGGGCCCACTGGGATTGGTTCCGCTGCAAGCAGGGCTCGCGCTCCCCGATACCACCTGTCTGAACTGCAGGCCCACACCCTGCCTCACCCGGACTGGGCTGCCGCCCTGGCACTCTCACCTCCACCAGACCCCCTGCCCCCTGCCGGCCCCCTTTTCATGGGCCTTCACTGTCCTCTCTCTTGGGGCAGCTTTTGTGGTACCTTATGCTGCAACAACGCGGCACTCGGGAGTTGGAGCGTTTCCGTCGCCTCCCTGGCCACTTGTCCAGCCTCGGAAGTGGGAAAGAGGGTTGGAGCAGAGCGGGCCGGGCAGTGCATTAGCGCCCCATGGGGCAGCCCGGCCCCGCCCCTGTGGCGCCCTGGAAGTGCTTTTGGCCTTGGCTGGCGAGGGCGCCGCTGTGTGAAGGCCACACATGAAAGGAGTGGGCCGGGCCTGGCTCCCTGCCTCCCGGCAGGCCTGTCTGTAATCCCTAAATGGGCCGCCCAGCCGCTCGCTTGTGCCCGGTGTGAAGGAGGCTCTTTGAAATCACCTGTGGCTTTCCTGAAAAGCCCCTCGGCAGCCCTTGTCACCCTGGGCCTTTCAGCCCTCTCCCCGTGTGAGAGCCACAAAGAAGCTATCGCACTTTGCCTTTTGGACCTCGTGAGCACACCACGTCCTGTTTTCTGAGAAAGCGTAAGGCTGAATGGTTAGAAGCGCAGAACAATGTCTGCCCTGGGAGGGGAGAACTCTCTATTCTTTCCCCTTAGCGCTTGAATCCGATTTTTCCCTTTGCTTTTTGACGTTCTGCCCTAAATCACTCTTATACAAAATAACCCCTCTTCAGCAAATCCGTAAAAGAATGATCTTTAAAAATACAAAGCAATCATGGCACGCCACTTCCTAACACCCTTTGGCGCTGCCTGCTGCCCCCCGGCTGGAGTTGGCCCTCCCTCCCGAGGCCCCACGGCACGTGTGGAATCTTCGGGACAAGATTTTCTGTTTCACTTCTATTTGGGTAACGTTTGTTGACTGCTCATATGTTGTGCCCGATGCCATTCTGGGCCCTGGGGACATCACAGTGAGCAAGACAAGTCCCTGCCCAGCTGGAGCTGACGTTCCAGGCAGGGAACCAGGCCCACGAGCACACAGGTGCCCTGTGAGGTGGTAACGCAGGCCCTGGAGGATGCCTCAGGCAGTGTGCGGGTCAGCGTGAGGGTGGTGTGACTTTAGGGGGAGGCCGAGGCAGCGTTTGGGTGTGGAACTGGAGGGTGGGAGAAGCTGGCCTTCGAAGGTCTGGCAGGCAGAGGGCACAGCGTGCAAAGGCCCTTAGGCAGAGCGTTCCAGGCATGTTCCAGAATAACAAGCAGGCCATTGTGGGGGCGAGTGAGACGAGATGACGCAGAGAGGTCGTGGGTCGGGTTGCACGTGACCTTTTAATCCAGGAGCGGCTGTGCATGTTGGGGCAGAGGAGTGATACCATCTGGCTTAGTTTTCTTGAAGATTACTGTTATACCAAAGTATTGTAAAAAGTTTACTTAAGAGCACACGCACACAACAGAGGACTCTGACCGGGAGAGAGGGACAGGCAGGCGCAGAGAGGCAGAGCTGGCTCAGGGGAGGAGCGGTGAGAAGCGAGATCTTGTCCAGGTGCAGCCAGTGTCTGGGGGCCGCTCAGCATAATCCCGGGAGGGGCTGAGCCTCCTGGTTCCTGAGGCCCCTCCTGCCCCGGATTCTCTGTTGATGCAGCTGTTCCGGTCAGCATTTGTAGGGCAAGGGAAATAGACTCTGTCACCCCACCAAGACCTTTTGCTTGTCCACCAGTCACTTGTGGCCCCTAGGGGTGCCTCCCAAGAGCTCCGGCCAACGGGGGTGATGGTCTGTGCACAGACCAGTCACTTGGCCTCGTTGATTGTGGGTCACGGACGCTAAACCTGTCTTACAGCAGTGTGCTGTCAGTCAGAGCAGACAGTGGCCAAGGGTGACACCACGGCAGACAGCGGGGCAGCAGAACCACCTTCACGTTTCTCTGGTGAGAGATAAGTGATAAATGGGTGATCCCGGTGGCCTGTGTGCTGGACCTGCTCTGTGACCGATGGGCTCCGTTACACAGAGCACGTCACACCCCCTCCCTAGCCCTCAGTTTCCCCATCTCTCAAAGGTGGGCACTGAATTAAGTGGTCTCTAGGATCTGTGCCATGCCTCGAAGTCCCCATGTACCTGTAAATAGCTCCCCACTCACCGGCTAAACCTCTTCTTTGTTGAAACATTTTTTGGAGGCCCCATGGTGGCAGGATGGGGGCAGGGTGGGTACTCACTGCCTCTAGGGACAGGTGCTCCTGGAGGGCAAGGGCTGTCCAGGTACATACCTGCAGTCCCTGCCCAAGGCCCAGCACCTGGGAGCTGCCCTCCACCCCAGGGAATGCCCACTGAACACAGAGTGGGTGCACAAGGCAATTATGTCTAAGGCTCCCCATGTCCTTAGTGCTCTGTGGCCCCTGAGCCCCAGGGCGAGGCCCACCTGCTGTTCGGAGTTTGGTACAGGATGGAGAGAGTCTTTTTCTGTGGGCAGGACAGTGAAGGATTTTAAGCAGCAGAGTGACACAGTTACAATTAGTCTTTACAGAATTCACCCTGCAATATTAGGGGCCTGGGTCTGGTCGTCAGGAAAGGACTGGAGCGTGAGAGGCAGTCTGAAGGCTGCGGCAGGCTTTCAGGTGAGAGACAGGAGGCGCCACCGAAAGTGGGCAGAAGAGGTGGGTGGGAGAGTGGAGACCCTCTCAGCTCTGGCGACTTAGGCCCCGAGGAGTGAAGAGTAAGTGCACCCTAGTTTCCTCAAGTCTGAATTGGGAATAATAATATTACCTACTTCACAGGGTTGTTGGAAGAGTTAAAGGGGTTAAAGATATAAAGTACTTAGATACATATCAGTTATGTATTGCTGTGTAACAACAAATCACCCCCAAACATAGAGCCTTAAAATAACAACATTTATTTTGCTCATGGGTTTGCCGTTTGGGCAGGGCTTGGTGGAGGTGGCTTTTTTCCCTGCTCTATGCAGAATCAGTTTGGACAGCTTGACTAGGGCTGGAGGATCTATTTTGGGGATGGCTCACGTATGTGGCTGAGAAGTCGGTGCTGCCTGTCAGCTGGGCTGTGACCTGGGAGCCTTGATTCTTCTCCATAGGTCTCTCCACCAGCTACTTGGGCTTCCTTACAAAATGGTTGCTAGGTTCCAAGAGCAAGTGGCCCCAAGAGAATAAGGTAGAAACATTTTTTTAAATGTAAAATGGTACAGTCATTCTGGAAAACAGTTTGGCAATTTCTTAAAAAGTTAAAACATAGGATCTTAGCTATTTCACCTCTAGGTATTTATCCAAAAGAAACAAAAGCGTATGTCCACACAAAGCCCTGTACATCAGTGTTCATAGCAGCTTCATTTGAAACAGCCAAAGGCTGGAAACCACCTGACTGTCCATCAACAGGTGGATGGATAAACCATGGTACATCCACCCAGGGGGCTACCACTTGGCAATAAAACAGAATGAGCTATTGATACGTGACACAATGTGGATGAGTTTTTAAATAATTATGCTGAGTGAAAGAAGCCAGGCGAAGGAACACATACTGTATGATTCCATTTATGTAGAGTTCTAAGAGATGCAGATTCATCTAATGGTGACAGAAAGCAGATCAGTGGTTGCTGGGGGAAGGATGGGCAGGGAGGCACGAGAGGGTGGTGAACATGTTACCTAGATTGTAGTGATGATGTTGCAGGTATGCACATATGTCAGAATCAAATTGGACACTTCAGATATGTGCAGTTTTTTAACGTGTCATTTATACCCCCATGAAACTGTTCTTCAAAATGGGTGTGAAGCGCTTTGCACATGGCCAGACCCGGTTGCCCTTGCTGGCAGTTCAAAATCAGATGGGCCTTTTGTGACCCAACGACCTGCCAGTTGCCTGCCCTGTCCCACGCGGTTGTGAGCCTGACACATTTGCGCCCTGTCAGCGGTGCGAATCTCAGTATCCAAACGTTTATCCCATTCCTTATCTTCCTACAGGCGGGTCACTTACAGTGTGGATTGTGAGGAGCCAGACTTTCATCCTAGATTCACTTCTTCCCAATCACTTCACAAGTTGAGAGTCATTTCTTGGTGTCACTGTTTACCATGTGTATCAGCAGAGACACTTGATTATTATTGTGACAAACCCAACTCAACAGACTCAAATAGGATCTTTATCAGCTCAGATTTTGGAAGTGAAGGGGTGGATTTGGGGCACAGCTGGGTGCCAGGGGTGCAGAGGGTGTTATCTCTTGCTTATTGTTTTGTTCTGTGCTGACTTCCTTCCCGGGCAGGCTTTCCCACGTGATGGCAGAGGCAGCCGCCAGTGACAACAGGGAAAGAGCCCCTCCTTCCTAATGGGTCCAGGAATAGTTCCAAGTTCAGCCGTCACTGGCCAGGCTGGGGCCAGCACCCCTGCCTGATGCAAATCCCTGTGGGCAGGGGGGACTAGGGGCTCGTATTGCCAGGCCCCGGTCACCTGTCCGAGGAGCCAGGGGCGGAGTCAGCCAGGGCAAAGCGATATCGATGGAGAGCAAGGAGGGGTGGTTCTGCAAAGGCGGATCAGGGCGGTGCTGCTGGAACAAGACGGCGTGGATGTCAGCAGGGAAAAGCAACAGCTGGCCCTGCACCACGGGACAAATCCAGTTATTTTTAATTTTTAACCGTGTAGAATATTAACATGATTCCAAAAGTCAAAGTATACAAAAAGCGCACTCCCTTTGAGTGACACTTCTACCCTGTTGCTCACACCCCTTATAGGTAACCAGTTTCATTGAATTCTCATTTTTTCTTGCTGTGTTTCTTTTTATAAAGATAAGTAGATATATGTGTGTTTTCTTGTTATAGCAGCCTGTATGTGCCCTTTTGTACTCGCTTTTTTCACTTAACAAGAGAAAGAAATTTTTAACCAGCCGTACTAATTCTTGCCATCACGAGAACACAGGATCAAGTGTTGGCTGGAAGATAATGGGATGTACGTACGAGCATGTGAAGTGACTGCCAGTCTTCCCTTCTGCTGAATGGTGTCTTTATTCTCTTTAGCCTGGGCTGTAAGTGACTCTCTCTCTTCTTCCACTGCAGATGGGGGCAGCTATGCCATCCACGACTCGCAGACTCCCAGTCTGAGCTCCGCGGGCGAGAGTTCCCCCTCCACGCCCACCAGACCCAACTGGGAGATGAATTATCAAGAGGCAGCGATCTACCTCCAGGTGAGTGTCTCCCACTCGGCACCTGGCCATTCTGTGCACCTGTTGGCAGGGCGGGGCAGCCAGGGCTCTGTTAGCTGCCCAGAAATTCAGTTCTGGCCTAGGTGCTCGCTGCTGCTCATGTGTGAGCTTCTTGTTCGTAAGACGGTCTCTCGAGCTAACTTGATCCCACTCATAGATCACCAGCTTGTCCTCTGACCCTCAGTTTGGGGCTGTGCCTGCCCCAGAGTTCCCTGAGTCTGTCTCCTTGGCCTTCCCTGCCCCCCCCCCCCCCCAGGGCACTCTGAGGGGCCGAGTTCTCAGGAGGGAATGCTTTGTCTACTCAACGCTGTGCGTAGCAGGGGTTCACCAGCATGGCGCGGGGAACTTAGAGCTCTTCCTTTCTTTCCTGTTTAACTTGCTGCTGCCTTCATGTTTGCTATTTCATGCTTGTTTTTCCTTTTTTTGAAAAAGAAAAAATATTTTTTAATAAAAGTAATACATGCTCGGCACAACAAATTTAGATCTAAAGAGGAAATGAAAAACATTCACCCAAGGCAGTCACTGTCAACATCATTTCCTTCCAGGTTATAAAAAGAATACGTATTCTGAGAATAATATATATATATTCTAAAATAATTTGAAAGTCGTGTGGTATCTGCAGTTGTATAGTCTGCTTTTTTATAGCATATATTATAGGTTTTTTTTCTTCATGTTTTTATAACCCTTTTGTAAACATAATTTAAATGGTTTTAACTTACAGCAGGTAAATTATCCTAATTTACTTAAATATCCTGATAATCTTGGATATTTTTCCTTATTATGAATGATAATGTAAGGATAATCTCTGCATTTCTCTCTCTCCTCTCTCTCTCTCTCTCTCTCTCTCTGTCTCATGTCTAGGATAATTTTACTAGGAAAGACTCTAAGTAATAGAATTACCAGGTGGAGTCAACAATTTTTAAGGCACTTGCTATTTAGATATTCGGGTCTAAGGCTATCCCACGTGAAACCCTCTCCAGGGGAGATTATTGCCTTTTTACTGCCAACCCCACTGGCCGTGGCATTTTGCCTTAATCCTGCCATTCTTGTTTCTGTAAGATTTCAGTTTCTGGTATGCATTGAGTAAGGGTTTGGATGAGGTTTTTCTTAAATTCATTTGAATGATAATTTTCCCTACTCTTTTTTCTCTGAAGCAGCTGTCTGCTGCAAGTATTTGTTTTGTCATTAAAAAAAAAACTTAATAAAATTCAGACATTTATATGATAGTTCAGTGTCTATATGTCTCTCGTGTGTTCATGCGATATCACATAGACCTGTGCTGCTAAAACAAGCACATCTTGTTTCAGGTGAAGGTGACAGAAACGTTTTAGGACAGTTTTAGCCAGCTCAGGCATACCTGTTAATGATCTAGCAGGGTCACCTTATACATGTCACCTTCTCTGAGGTTGAATAGGAGCATGGGATAGGTCAGACACAGAAGCAGAATGGTTGGGGACTTCAGGAACCTGATAATTCCTTCTTTCCCTGAGTAGGTAAGGACATTGGTAATAAAAATATGGGACTTTAAGTGGCACCTGCTAGTCTTTGTATTAATAACAATCCTCTGAGGCCCTTGTGATTATCTCCCACTTTACAGGTGTGGCAACTGAGACTCAGGTGGGCCACATGATGTCCAAGGCCACCCAGCTAGTAAGTTGCAGGGCTTGCTTTTCAACTCTCCCCGTAGCTTCCTAATTATATTCTTTCTTCTATACATTGTTGCATCATTTCTGTACCTGACCAAGTGTATCCATATCCACGTGAAAATGGGCCGTGTATTTGTGGGAAAAAAGTAGTTACAGAATAGCAGGTGTAGTATGATCATTTTCTTATAAAATTTATGTACATGTAGCAGCATGTGTGTGGGTGTATGTACAGATATCCATACATATCCGGAAAGGTACTCTACATATTAAAGGCGATTATCTCTGGCTGATGGAATTTTTACTACCTTCCAGGTCTGTGTATTATTTGAATTATTTTACTGAAAAAGTATCATTTTTAAAAAATACAAATACAAGCAAAACCCAGATCCCTGTGAGGAGTGATTTACAGCTGTTTCTGGAAGATGGGTTTAGCTGGTGTCAAGCTGTCCTTTCCTTTTGTGCTTGCAGCGGAGCAAGTGCTGCAGTGAGCCGGGCTGTTGGTGTGCTCAGGCAATCGGCCCTTGCTGTTTGGAGGGAAACTGGTGCCTGCGGTTTTCTCTCCCGCCACAGTTTACCTGCTAACTCGCTCGCCCTCGGGAGCCATGTGCTCAGCTGTCCTCACGCCTTTGGGCCAGTATTCGTTTCTGTGTGGACTTGGATCCTAGGGAGCAGAGAGCGAAGGCTTGGAGTCACTACAGCTGGCCTTCCTTGTTTTTCCTAATCCAGTTTATAAATAGCAGCTAGGAGAAAAGGCCCATGTCTTCCTTTGGGGTTTGGATCAGAATCCAGTGACGCGAGTAACATGCCCCTCCCTCAGCCCCCTGTCTCCTCTGAGGCAATTCCAAGACCCAGAGTTAAAATCTGAGGCTCACATGCCAGTGATTTCTGCTAGCCAGGCCTCCAGTCCTGGCTATTTGTTGGAAGAAATTGCTCAAGAATTGCATTTTTTAGTCATTTAAACCAGAAGCTTCCCAGGCCACTGTGTGTGTCCTCTTCCCCACCCACCATGACCATGGAGGTGGCAGTGAGAACCACAGCCTGGCACAGACCACAGCCGAGCCCAGCCTGCCCCCCGTCTGACTGCCGGGACGTTTGTTCCCTTTGTTGGGCCTGCCCTGTGGGGTCTGCGGCCAGGTCTGCGGTTTCCCCTTAGTTCTTGCTAATGACGGTAGCAATGTAGCCAGCTTCAAGGAAGTGACTCGCTCAAAGTTACTCTGCAGACCTCAGGCAAGGCCTTTCCCAGAATAGGGGTTTGTGAGGATGGCAAGGGTGGTCTTACCCCAGAATAATTGACGGTCTCGACCGCATTCCGAGACAGCCGGGATGCTTTCGGAAGGGCTCCGGGTGAGGGAGTTCAGGCTTACATGCTGGCTCTTCCACTTTCCTCCTCTAGGAGGTGGAGCCCGTGGGAACAGTCTCCACTCTGAGGGTTCGTGCAGGCGTGAATGCGGCTAGGCCTCAGCCTCAGCGGGGCTGGGGCTGGATCTTACCGTGCAGTGGGGACATCCTGTGCATTGTAGGATGTTGGGCAGCATCCCTGGAATCTACCACTAGATGGCAGTAGCATCTCCCACCCCCAATGTGACAACCAGAAATGTCTCCAGGCATTGCCAAAGGTCTGGGGCATGGTGGGGTGGTGGTTTTGCAAAATCACCCCCAGTTGAGAAGCACTGAAGCAAGGTGATGCATGCAAAACATGAGCCACGTAAGTGCTCACGAGGTCACTAAGCATTAACTGCTGGTGACCATGGGCAGAGCTGCTCCAGTGGGAGGCGCCTTGCTTCTCCCTGTGCTCTCCAGCTCCAGGGAGGCCATGGAGACCTTCCCCGAGAAGGCTGACCCTAACAAGGAGGGTCAGCGATGGCCGTAGCGTGTCATCTGCTTGTGTTTTCTTTTTTGAGATGGAGTCTCGCTCTGTCCCCTGGGCTAGAGTGCTGTGTTGTCATCATAGCTCACAGCATCCTCAGACACCTGGGCCCAAGCGATTCTCCTGCCTCAGCCTCCCGAGGAGCTGGGACTACAGGCATGTGGCATGACGCCCGGCTAATTTTTCTATTTTTAGTAGAGACGGGGTTTTGCTCTTGCTCAGGCTGGTCTCAAACTCCTGAGCTCAAGCGATCCTCCTACCTTGGCCTCCCAGAGTGCTAGGGTTACAGGCGTGAGTCACCGCACCCAGCTTGCTTGTGTTTTCAGGTCCACTTCCAGGGCTATGTCATTTATTTTTTACATCATTAGCAGAAGGCCAAGATGATCATTTAGAGCAGAGATGCCGGAATCTGACTGTCCGGCTCCATCACTCCAGGCTGCCACTGAAACTCCGCCTGCTGAGGTTTTCTCATCTCTGTCAAATGCGGATAATCAAAGTACCGCCTGAAAGCGAGGTTGTCAGGAGTCAATGGGTGAGAGGGCTCCGGTGACGGGCCAGCATGGCGCCTGGTCGTGGTGAGCACTCAATCAGGGTCCGCTGCTGTCTAGTTACCGTTGGGGTGAAGGAATGAAGGGCAACGCCCATCGTTCTACAGAGATTAGGAAATTATAGGGAAATGGCAAAGTAAATGAAGAAGTGGGAAGTGGGCATGAAACATCACCTCACACCTGTTGGAACAGCTGTCATCAAAGAGATGAAGGAGGCTGGGCATGGTGGCTCACGCCTGTAATCCTAGCACTCTGGGAGGCCAAGGCGGGCGGATTGTTTGAGCTCAGGAGTTTGAGACCAGCCTGAGCAAGAGCGAGACCCCGTCTCTACTAAAAAATAGAAAGAAATTATATGGACAGTTAAAAATATATATAGAAAAATTAGCCGGGCATGGTGTCGCGTGCCTGTAGTCCCAGCTACTCGGGAGGCTGAGGCAGGAGGATCGCTTAAGCCCAGGAGTTTGAGGTTGCTGTGAGCTAGACTGATGCCACAGCACTCACTCTAGCCTGGGCAACAGAGTGAGACTTTGTCTCAAAAAAAAAAAAAAAAAGAGATGAAGGATAAGTGTTGGCGAGGATGTGGAGAAAGGGGACCCCCTCAGGCACTGTTGGCAGGAATGTAAGTTGTACAGTCATTATGGAAAACAGTACAGAGGTTTCTCAAATCATTAAAAATGGAACCACCGCACGAGCCAACAAGCCCACTGGCTTATATTCAAAGGAAGTAAACCCAGTATGTCCAAGAGATGTCTGCAGTCCCGTGTTCATTGCAACGTCGGCCTCCACAGGTGCCCATCAATGGGTGAATGGCTAAGAAAATGTGGCGTCTAAATACCATGCAATACTACGATTCAGCCTTTCAAAAGAAGGCACAGAGTTCCCGTGGGACAGAAGGAATGCATTTTTGAGATCCATTGCACTGCATGGTGACCGTAGTTAATAATGGAAGGTATATTTCAAAATTGCTGAAAGAATAGATTTTAAATGTTCCCATTCCGGAAAAAAAAAAAGATGTATGTGAGGTGATGGATATGTTAATTAGCTTGATTTTAATAATTCTATAATGTATAAATATATCAAAATATTACCTTATATCCCATAAATAACATACGATTATTACTTGTCAAAAAAAAAGAAGTAAGATGTAGGGAATCCTGAGTTAAGTAAAAGTATAGCAGCGACACCCCTCTGGGTCTAAAGGGTCTGACTCGGCGGGGTTTTTGGCTTCTTGTTTTCTCATAATGTTCATGTAACCTACAATTATAACACCTGTATCTGTGTTGGCCTCTGCAGAGCCTCGTTGCCCAGGCCGGGCTGGGACTCCTGGTCTCAGCGATGCTCCCGCCTCGGCCTCCCGGGTGGCTGGGACACAGGCTGGCATCACGCCCGGCTCTCTCGGGGGCTTTTTATCCTTTGGTTCCTCCAGGTGGCTTTTAAGAGGCAGCAGGTCTCTTGAGCCCCCTTGGCGGGCCAGCGTGCAGTTTCCTGAGGAATGTAATTTTGATTTTCCGTCACCTTCCGTCTCTGGCCCGGACCTTCCCTCCTCTGCCCGGGGCCTTCCCGTCCTCCCTGTCCCTGGCACCTCTGCGGTGCCGGACGCTCTCCCCGCCCACACGCCCACGTTGCTCTTGTCCTTTCAGGAAGGCGAGAATAACGACAAGTTCTTCACCCACCCCAAGGATGCCAAAGCGCTGGCGGCCTACCTCTTTGCACACAACCACCTCTTCTACCTGATGGAGCTGGCCACGGCCCTGCTGCTGCTGCTGCTGTCCCTGTGCGAGGCCCCCGCCGTCCCCGCGCTGCGGCTCGGCATTTACGTGAGTGCCCGCGGGGCTGGGCTTCACGCCACCCTGAGAGGGAACATTCTGGAAGGGCAGAGACCACAAGCAGACTTAAGACGGAGAGATGTGAGGTGGTCCCAGAGGCCTCGGGAGCAGAAATGGCTCTACCGTCTTGCCTGGGTGCCCCCGCTGGAGTGACTGTCCTTCACCCAGGCTCTCTGGGATTCTGCCCACTGGGGAATTCCAGGGAAGGGCAGGGTCCCGCTGGCCGCACCCAGGGTCGGTGGAGTGAGGCTACAGGTGGGCGGGTTACCTGATGGACAGTGGCACTGTGCTACCTCCAACCTCCAAGGAGAGGGCAGTCAGGTGTGGTCACCCGTGGGAGGTGGGGGGATGTGTCGTGGGCAGCCCCAGCCCACAGCTGTCCTCACACCCAGGCCAAGCATTCGTCCAGTGTGCGGAGGCATCCTTGTCCCCTTCTCAGGGAGCATGTGGGAGGCTCAGGAGCAGGGAAGGAAGCTCTGCCTGTCGAGTTGGGAGAACTCATCCAGCCTGGGCCCCGAGGCCCTCCCTGGCATGGTTCACCTTCCCGTTGCTCCCTGTGCACGCCTGAGGCTGCTGCAGCCGCTCCGAACTGGCCTACGTTCCTTTCTCTCCTCGCCTCCCCCTCCTGGAACCCTTTCCCCAGCCCTTCGCCCTGCCAGCCCCTGCGGCTCCACCTGCCAGCAGGCCCTGCCCTGCCACAGCAGGTGGCTTCCCACGCCCGCTTCCTGGCCGCACTTGACCTCCTGGCTGGGCGGGGAGTCCAGGAGGGCAGGGCCAGGTGGACTGGGCGCGCATTCAGGGTCTTTACCTGGCTTCCCTGTCGGTCACAGCCTGTTTGTCAAGGGCCGGGTGACACAGCCAAGAGGCCTGGCCCCTGGAGAGGCTGCAAGCAGCCCGAGTAGGGGGAGGCTCATTTGAGGATCTGCCACCTGTTCTTCTTGTCCTTTTGTCCAAAATGAGGACAAGAATTTTGGGGGCTGCTGTCTGCTTGACAGCCCTTGTCTCTTGGACTATTAGATTTTCAGTTAATTCTGGGATTTCCCCCCCCCCTTTTTTTTTTCCCTTTGACAGTGTCTCATTCTGTCACCTGTGCTAGAGTGCAGTGGCATCATCATAGCTCACAGCAACCTCAAATTCCTGGGCTCAAGCGATCCTGCTGCCTCAGTCTCCCAGAGTGCTGGGATTACAGGCTACCACACCCAGCCAGTTTTTGTTTTTTAGCCCCTAATTCATGCTTCCTTAATGTCTTTCATAGGTCTTTTGTAAATTATATGAAATGCTTCCTGGAACAAGGCTAGATATAAAATTTTATCTTATCTCTTTTCTCTTTTAAACTTCAGGCTCCTCCCAGAGTTTCCATTGCATGGGTCAGCACGTCTGTTTCATGACTATCGAGTTTATGTTTAGTGGTTCTGGGAAAGGCTCCATTACCAAGGCTAAGTCTTTGGGTACCCAAGGCCAGGCTTTTGTAGCTCTGGTGTGTGTTGGGAGGGGGTCCTGGCAGGGCTGGGGCATAGAAGGAGGTGGCGGTGGGCTGGGCTGGCGATGACGCCTCTCCACACCCTCGGGTTGCAGGTCCACGCCACCCTGGAGCTGTTCGCCCTGATGGTGGTAGTGTTTGAACTCTGCATGAAGTTGCGCTGGCTGGGCCTCCACACCTTCATCCGGCACAAACGGACCATGGTCAAGGTGATGTGTCCTTCCATCTGTCCATGTCCTTACAGCATTTCCTCCCACATCACCTTCAAACCTGTATCACACTTCAGAATCCCGCATGGGCCCAGTTGGTGCCAGGAGTGTCTCTGCCATGGCTCCGGCCGTGCCAGATGCCCCCGGTGTCCTGGCAATACCAGCAGTTGCTAATGGGATTCAGTGTTTAATACGTGCCGGGCACTGGCACGGTCTCCTTGGAGGCAGGTGTGTTGCTGTCACTGTTCTGCGTTCATCCAGACAGAGGAGACTGGGATCCAGATCCCAGAGAGTAGGGTCACACCCAGCTCTTGTCTGCCCCCCATGCCCGTGCTGGCCTGTCACTGGTGTTGTGCCCCTTCTCTCTCTGCTACAGAGCATGGCATGGGTAGGAGCGTGTCAGGGTGGCACTTTGTAGTGTGAAGAGCATGCGCAGTGGTCTAGGAGAATGTACCCAAGGAAGCAGAGACGATGAGCTGCAGACCTCAGGGCTTCCTGGTGCGGGTGGGGAGGACAGGCAGAGGGGACAGGCAGAGTGGTGGCTTTGCCTCCTCAGTGAATACCAGCTGGCTCATTCTCCTGGGACCCCACATCTATGGCAGCAGCTGGAGCGCTCGTCTCCCGGGCCTGCCCGATGTTGGGGGGCAGTGTGAGAGAGAGGTGGAGCTCGGGGAGGGCTCTCAGGGGGCCAAGAGCAGCACCGTCCCTCTCCAGCCGTCCGTTCACGGCGTGCGGGTGGAGGGCCGGGCTGCAGGAGCTGAGGGAGCTCTGTGCTGCCGCCCCTCAGACTTCCGTGCTGGTGGTGCAGTTTGTCGAGGCCATCGTGGTGTTGGTACGGCAGACGTCCCACGTGCGGGTGACCCGGGCACTGCGCTGCATTTTCCTGGTGGACTGTCGGTACTGCGGTGGCGTCCGGCGGTAAGGCTTTGTGGGGAGCTGGCCAGACAGTCGCTGTCATAGCCTGACCTCTGGGCGGGGGAGTGGGACCCTGGGAGTCAGTGAGTGGTGGGGTCCGCCCTGCACGGGGCTGGAATACACACACACTCGCTCTCCCTCTGCCGTGGACCCACCCCGGGGTGAAGGCGGCCTTCCTGCTGCAGTTTAGGGTCTCTGACTCCAGGTCAGCACTCTTCCCATCTTACCTTCGGCCTTCTGGAGCTGGCCACTCTCTCGAAGCTTGTCATCTGCCCAAACGCAGCAGCCGCCGCCGCAGCTGCCTAAAAGCAGGCAACTCGCAAAGTCCGTGAGACTCAGGCTGGCTCTCCTGACACCTCCTTCCAGGCTGTGGGACTGAGCTCAAACCACACCAAGCCTAGACTTAAGTTTGCTTTTGGAGACTCCATCTAGAAAATTTCTTGGCTGGGGTACTGTTGGTGAGAACGGGCTACCAAGTGATTCTCTGTGCCCGTCCTCAAAGCTGGAAACAGCTGCCCCAGGACTAGGTGGCTCTGGAATGTCTCTGGGCAGCCCACGTCCCACTCGTGCAAGCTGACCTCTGCGCTCAAGGCTGTGCCCTTGGCCTTCTGCCGCTCCTTCCCTCTCTGGCAGGGGACTCGCCTGCTGGGGCTGTCACCAGGTGGAGGTGGCCCTGTGTGCTGTGTCTGCCCCAGTTCTTTCCTGTCACCCTCCAAGTGGGGGCCTCAAGCCACTTTAGGAATAAACTAAGCTCACTGTCATGCCAGGGTGCAGCGGGGTTTAGTATTCCGAGTCAGCGCAGCAGGGCCCCCTGTTGGTGAACGTGTCCCCCATGGAGGAGTCCCAGGCTGGGCGCCCCCCACCTGGCCCATCTGTCTTTCCCCCCAGCAACCTGCGGCAGATCTTCCAGTCTCTGCCGCCCTTCATGGACATCCTCCTGCTGCTGCTCTTCTTCATGGTCATCTTCGCCATCCTTGGTGAGTTCCCTGCTCCCCCAGGCCATGCTGGTCTCTAAAAGCAAGTTCACAGTCGCAGAAAAGCTATTTTGATAGTCTTAGTCCCTTTGGGCAGCTGTCACAAAATACTGTGGACCAGGTGGCTTATGCACAACAGAAATTTATTTCTCACAGGCTGGGAAGTCCAAGGTCAAGGCAGTTGGTGTCTGGTGTACGGCCTGTTTCCTGGGCCGTAGATGCGCCTTCCTGCTGTGTCCTCACGGGGCGGATGGGGCTAGGCAGCTCCCAGGGCCTCTTCCCTAAGGACACTAATCTCACTTGTGAGGGCTCCACCCTCACGACCTAGTCACCTCCCAGAGGCCCCACCTTCCAATAGCATTATCGTGGGGGTTAGGACTTTTAACATATGAATTTTGGGGGGACACAAACATTCAGACCATAGTGGACGGTTTTAGAAATTCAGAAAGGTTTTAAAAGCAATGCAGACACCCACGGACCCACCATCCAAAGTGGGAAATGGAGTATTAGAAACGAAAGGGAAGGCAGCTTTGTAGCCTTTCACGATCTCTATTCCCTGTCCCCCCAGCGGAGTCCCCGTCCTAAGGTGATGGTTCCCAGGCATGTCTTTGTTTTTTTACTTCGTGTTTACGTGTCCTTAAGCAACAAATCAGGAATATTGCTTTGTACGCTTAAAGCATTTCTATAGATGTTCACATAATGCGTGTGTTCCCTTCTGCAGGTTGCTCTTCCGCTCAGCGTTTATGCTTTTGTAGTTTGTTTGTGTTGATCCATGTAGACCCGTTTATTCATTTTCACTGGAGCGGAGCAAATTTGCCAAAGCTTACTTATCTGTTCTTCTGCCGGACATTTTTCTTCCTACAAATGCCACTGCAGGGAATAGTGCCTGTGCGTTTCCCGGTCACAGGCCTGGGCGTCTCTAAGACGCCTGCCTGGGCCGTGAGGGTCTGCACACTTCAGCGTCCCCAGACTCAAGGCAGGTCTCCTCGCTCTGAGGTCCTGGCTCTTCAGACAAGGCTGAGCCTGTGACAGCCACATGCAGACGCAGGGCCTCCGCAGTGGAGGGCCCAGCACACGGCTAGGAAGGCTGAAGTCCTGTCTTTAGGGCTCCTCGGGTGGCGAAGACAGTGGGACCAGCCAGCCCTGACTCTAAGGCCAGCGCCAGCGTGGTCCCCGCCCTGGCCCTCGTGACTGCCCTGTCATTAGCACTGGCTCCCACGTCCTACCCGCCACCCCAAATTCTTGCTAGAACTTCATTTGTGCTTCTCCAGGCAGGCTGATTTCCCCCGAGGGGAGAGTTTCTCCCTTTTCCCACTCAGGATTTCAAGGCCTCCGGGGAACAGCCCATTCTGGGAGGCAGGAAAGGAATAACGTTCCCACCTAGGACCTTGGCTGCCGGGAAGGACGGGACCCCCTTGAAATTTTATTTAGCTGCCATGTTCTCAGAACCAAGGACCGCAAACCAGCAGTCTGGACTCCAGATCCAGCCTACAGATGGGTTTCGTTTGGTCTGAAAACTTGAGCCAGTATTTTAAAATTAGATTTTACACAAAAATACAGATGTCCAGCCTGTTTAAGGCTAGACCTGACAGTGCTCAGGTGTGTTCCCATTTGGCAGCGGGTGTCTGTGCCCGGCACCTACTCCCCTGGGCAGAGCCGAGCCTGCCGGTGCTGCAGTCCCCGCTGCTCCCCGATGCCCTTCCTGGGCTCGCTGACACCCAGGTTTGGGACCTCTGCTCTGATCCTTTTCTTGGTCTCTTTTTCCACCACCTTCTAGGTTTCTACTTGTTCTCCCCTAATCCTTCAGACCCTGTAAGTAATTGGCATGTTTGTCTGTCTCTTCTTTTATGTGAGGCCCCTTCCCCCAGACAGGGTGGCCGCAGTGACCCTATCAGCCACACAAGGGAGGGCTGCTGGCCTGGTTTCTCAGCCTGGCTTGTGCAGGGCGCCTGCGGGTTCCCCGTCACTCACACTTGGCCACTTCCTTCCTTGAGAGCTGAGGGTTCCCCTTCCCTGTCCTTGAGCCGGATGTTGCCAGGATCAGGTTTGGAATATTGGAACGTTCTGGCGGGGCGCAGTGGAAGGGAGCCAGGCTAATTGCCCACACATGTGACTTCCTGGGGACAAGTCCCCCCTGAGTCAGTAGTCTGCCTCTGCCAGAGCACCGAGTCCAGGAAGCGGAGGCCTCCGGACTCCACGTTTGCTCATTCCACTGTGTCCCTTGATTCCTCGGGAGGACCGAGGAGCGGGGGCGGGGGAGGGCAGGGTGCTCGAGGTGGCCCACTGTGGCCTGTCCCTGGCAGCTCCGTGCTCTCAGCCTGGCCCCAGCGTGTTCTGACTCTGTTTCCCTTGCAGTACTTCAGCACCCTGGAGAACAGCATCGTCAGCCTGTTCGTCCTCCTGACCACGGCCAAGTAAGCACGGGCTCTGCCCTGCCCCGGCCCCCTGCTGGTGCCTGGGTCGCCTCCTCCGTCCAGCAGGGTGTATCATCTCACAGGGACAGCTGCGGGGGCGCGGGGCACTGCTGGGAGACGGGATCAGCCTCCCGAGCTCCCGAGAGAGAGGAAGGGGGGATGGAGGCGGGGAAGGCAGGGCAGGAGCTGTCCTTTGCGTGGTGTGTCCCCCGCAAAGGTGGAGGCGGGCCGACCTGGGCCCCGGGGTGACCCCTGCAAATGCAGTTTCCCAGATGTGATGATGCCCTCCTACTCCCGGAACCCCTGGTCCTGCGTCTTCTTCATCGTGTACCTCTCCATCGAGCTGTACTTCATCATGAACCTGGTGAGTGACAGTGCCTCGGGCACGGAGCAGCCCCAGCCCTCGTGGTGCTGGGCACCGAGCCAGTGGAGAGGTGGGGACTGCCTTCGGCCTCCCAGGGCAGGACGTTGGGGCAGGGAGTCCCAGACTCGGTCAGGTGTGGGGCTTTGGGGACCCCGGCAGGACTTATGGAGTTTGGCTGGGTGCCAGTGGTAGTGTCTGCGCCGGTAGTGTCTGCGCCCGTGAGGATCAGAGTGGTAGAGTGACCTGCCCACAGCTGCACAGCTCGGAGTGGCCATGCCGGGCTTATTCCAGAGCCCTGCCCCCAACCCCTCCGTCCTTCCGTGCCCATGTGCCGGGAACGTCTTGTGTGCTTCTACCCTGTTTGTCAGGGGCATCATAAAACCCGACACAGAGCACGTTCCCTGAGGGAGAACATACAGCTCTGTGCACACGGAACTCTGGAGGTGTTTGCAGAGGCTCGGATGGCGCCAGAAATGTCCCTGCCACCGGCAGATAGCATCTGACACTAGGCTGTCAGGCCTGCCGAGAACGCGTCAATGCCAGAGTTATCAGAGGGAGGCTTTGGATCCAGGCTTGTGTTTATTTTCTACTTCCAAAGAGCCTTCTCATACCAGCCACTACAGTCAGGCCCGGTATTGAGATGGAAACCATCTTCTCTGGGGTAGACTTGTGAAATCTCCTAAAAACGTGGTCTTAAAAAGGAAGATATTTTCTTTTTTGAATTCCTCAAGACCAAAAGGAAATACGTCAGCTACCTCTTTCTGTATTTGTTTTCATTTATAATATATTTAGAGCAATATCTAGGGCAGGGGTCAGCCAGCACACTGTGATCTCCTGGCCAAATCTGGCCCCCAGCCTGTGTTTGTAAATAAAGTTTTATTGGGACACAGCCATGGCCATTCGTTTACATATCATCTATGGCCGATTTCCTGATAGAACCGCAGGGTTGAGTAGTTGAAACAGCCCATCTGGCCTTCAAAGTCTAAAATACTTGCCATCTGGCCCTTTATGGAAAAAGTTCGCTGACTCTGGATCTACAGGGAAAAAATACCAGTTTGAAGGGTAGAAAGGACCAGAGAGTTTCCCTCAAAACATTTTTGAAAGACACAGTATTTCCGAAAGGATTGTTTCACATGCCCCCACCCCGGCCTCCCCTCTCCCTCTGGCAACGCAGCCTGGGCCGTTAACAAGCTGACTTCGCTGCTAGGCAACCTCAGGATGTCATTTCCTTGTGTGCAGCCCTCCTCGTCCCGTTATTTCAGGGGCCACACGGAAAGCTGTGACTCACAAGGGGAAGTAACGGGGCAGGAGGAGGAAGCGTTGGGCACAGTGGTGTCCTTCCTGCGGCAAGGTGGGAAGGGCAGTGGCAGTCAACCCTCCAGCCGCCGGACCGAGCGGGATTGGGCTCAGAACCCAGCACCGTCCTCTTGCTGCCTTCTTCTGCCCTGGCTTGTCCCCTGCCCAGCCTGGGACGAGCTGCAGGTGAAACCTGGGGAGAGGGGAGTAGGAAAGTAGACTTGGAACCTGAGAAAAGTCGTGTCCCAATGTCTTCATGTATCCGAAGAGAGAAATGTTCAAGTGGCAGCGAACTGCCTTCCTCTGTTGAGACTTGGAGACCAACTTCCGACACGCGGTGCAGGCGGGCGTCCTTCCCGGCTCCCTCTGGGCTGGCCGGGCCAGAGCCCTGCGCAGGCAGAGGACGAAGCCCCGGCCGCTCGAGGCTCCGCGTGCAGGGGAGCCAGGCTCTGTGCTTTTCTCTCACAGCTTCTGGCCGTGGTGTTTGACACCTTTAATGACATCGAGAAACGCAAGTTCAAGTCTCTGCTGCTGCATAAGCGCACCGCCATCCAGCACGCCTACCGCCTGCTCCTCAGCCAGCGGGTAGGGCCGCGCGGGCGGGTGGGTCCCTGTCCTCCCTCCTTGCCCAGGGCAGCCCCTAAGCACGGCAGGGCCAGCAACTTAGGAACCAGGAGTCCTGCCACTGGGAGAATGAGCGGGCGCCCTGTGTCTGGAGTGGCCGCCCGACGGGAGGGGGACAGTCTGGTTCTGGGTCTTCCTCTGTCCCACGGTGCCCTCTCCCCCCCCCCCGCAGAGGCCTGCCGGCATCTCCTACAGGCAGTTCGAAGGCCTCATGCGCTTCTACAAGCCCCGCATGAGCGCGCGGGAGCGCCTTCTCACGTTCAAGGCCCTCAATCAGAACAACACTCCCCTGCTCAGGTACGAGCAGGTGCCGGGTGGGGGCAGCGTGGCCAGGCGTGGCATTCACACACTCACGGGGGTGGGCAGGCCCAGAGGCTCCTTGCAGACTTCAGTTTGCTTCACGGAGACACTTACGCACGTAGACTTGTAGACTATTCGTTAGGATTCTTTTTGCAAGTGTCCATAGTCCAATGCAAATCCAGTTCAGTCTGACTTGATGAAAAACGAGTGTGTTGGCTCATGAAGTGGACTGGCCCAGCCACTGACCCCCGAGCGCCCAGAGCCAGATGGACAGAGAGAGGTGAACACACCCCGTTTTTGGCCTCCAAGAACTGACCCGGAGAACTGCATGGGCAGTGTTGGCCTTCTAGACCGTTAATGACCAAAACCCTGTCGACAGGAACAGCAGCAGCCTGCTGTGCTGAGGAGAACGAGCGAGCTCTGTTGGGGCTGGACTCACAGTCCCAGGTGTTCCATTACGGCCTCTGCTAAAAGAGGTGACATTTCTATCCTAAGAATCATAGTACTCCAGGGGCTGCCTCGCCAGGGGACAGAAACTGTCTGTAGTTAGTGTGGTCGGTGTAGACTAAGTGGGTTACGTATTCATATTAGCTCAAGGGCAGAGGAAATCCAGATGCCTGGGGGTGAGGGTCCCCTGGGCACTGATGCACCAGGACTCACAGGAGGTCCCCTCCTTCCCTCCCACCTCACCTGTAAAGGTGACCACGGACAGGTGAGTGGGGGAACCAAAGCTCAGTGGGAATGTGGTCTGATTCTTTTTCTTTTTTGCCTTTTCATTTTACTTACGCCAGCCTAAAGGACTTTTATGATATCTATGAAGTTGCTGCCTTGAAGTGGAAGGTGAGTGCTCTTGTGAGACTGGAGGTGGACTGGGGTCCCTGGGGTCTAGCTCTCTCCCTGCTAGGGCAGCTCGGCTCTATATACAGGTGGCCCCTGGCCCCCAGATCTGCCCTTACATTTGTGCTGTAGTATCAACGGTTAGTATCGCGGAATCTCAGACCGCATGAGTCACTGTGTGTCATCAGGCAAGTTACCAAACCTTTCTAAGGCTTGTCTCACCTGGGAAACAAGATAAGGACAATCCTTACCTGCGGGGTTGTTTTCAGGATCATATAAAAGTGATGCACATGCGTGGCACATTGTGATGCTCAGCAGGCACTGGCTGTCTGTGTTGTCCTTTAGATCCCTGAGTGCTAACAGTGTGCCCCAGTTCGGTGGGTCGAGCAGGACAGGAACGCCAGCCTCCTGGCTCCAGGGCTGGATTCCGGTCGCTGGCCCTGACCCCTCTCCCCTGTGGCCCTGTTGCCTTGCCAGGCAAAGAAAAACAGAGAGCACTGGTTCGATGAGCTTCCCAGGACGGCCTTCCTCATCTTCAAAGGTAAGGGTGGCTTGAGGACGGCGTCTTGGCAGCTGGGTTTCCGGAGACCACAGACGAGCATTTGAGGGCGTGTGTGTGAGAGTGTGTCTGAATGTCCGTGTGTGACAACAGTGTGATCTCCCCGGCAGGGACGTGAGTGGTAGGAAGCAGACCAGGAAAGAAATCGGTAACTTAACCAAACCACGACAGTTTGTGGATTTTTCTTTCCTCATTCAAAAGCAAAGATACTCACTAAAGAAAATTTAGAAAGTCAGGTAATTAGGAGAAAATGAAAATTTACTACCCAGAGATAACCACTGTTAATTCTCTGATGTGTTTCCCTGTTGGTTATTTTTTTGTGCATTTTCGAAGCAACACGATCACACTACATATTCTGTAACCTGCCTTTTCATCCAGTGACATATTTTTCCCCTCCTCCTGTGGCAGGATATGTAGCTAGATGGTGTGGCCCCTTGCATGGTGCTCATATAGTATAAGATTTGAAATTTTTAATTGAGTGCTCATATATTTACCATACAGTTGCTCCTTAGTTTAATGCCAGTTTTGAAGTTCCACATGGGGGTCTGGCCAGCTCCTGGGGACTCTCTTAGGCAAATAGCCAGAAGTCTGGAGCTGGGCCATTATAAACAAGAGTGAAGATGGTGTATTTTATTCTGTGATTTCTCCCACCACTAGGCCTTTGGGCACAGCTGCTTTTCAATATTCTTTAGAGGGTTTTTATTCCACTGAGATGGTAGTTACTCAAGTGGACGAATACACAATCCCAGGTCGAGGCGAGCAGCAACTTAAGCGTCAGCGAAGCTCTGTCCTGCTCTGTCTTGGCTCGGGGTTGCCCAGGCTCTCCCCCTAGCAGTTGTCAGTGCAGTCTGGTCTTGGGGTCTGAGCAGAAGTGTGGGTGTCAACCTTAGAGCAGGCCCCTCCTTTTCTCCCCCCTGGACATAAATACCCTGGTTGCCTTCATGCATGAAGAATGTGGTAGGGGAATGCGAACGGAAGTTTCCATTGTAACATGTCTTCTCTTCAAACAGGCATTAATATCCTCGTGAAGTCCAAGGCCTTCCAGTATTTCATGTGTAAGTGTGAAATGTCACAGCGGTAGGCCCCTTTCCTCCTTTGCTGTTCTAGAAGGTGGGGAGGCTGAGATTAGTCCTGGGGTCATCTTTTTGACTTTTTATCATAGAGAATTCCAAGCATGCATAAAAGATCATAATGCGTATCCATGTGCCCGTCACCCTGCTTCACCAGTTACCATCTCATGGCCGGGCTGTCATTCATCTGACCTCCCAGCCCCACCTCTGGCTCTTCATCCCCTCTCTGCACCTGGATCTTCTAGAAACAAATTCCAGAACCCGAGTTGCTATGCGTCTTAAGTTTGCTTTAATGTATAGGTTCCTCTTCCATCCCTTTTCTCCCTCTTGCAACATTTACAAGAGGGAGATAGAGAACATTTATAAGAGGGAGATAAACAAGATTGTTTATCCTTTACTCGTGGTTTTGCATGTTCCTCTGTTGCTTATTTCCCGTATTTTGGTAGTTGCATCCAAAGCTGTGTTGTCCGGTTGTGGTAGCCACCAGCCATTTGTGGGTGTTTACATGTAAGTTAATTAGAATTACAAATTCAGTTGACCAATCACACTGCAAGTGCTCAATGGCCATAAACACTAATGACTACCAACCGGACTGTGCAGATAAGAAACTTTTCATTGTTACAGAACATTCTCCTGGACAGAACGAACCCAGAGGCCTGATCAGATTCAGTCTTTCCAAGGAACTGTAGCTCCTTTTAGTGGGAAATGGTGTTAGAGACCACAGTCAGAGGTGGTGGGGTGCTCATTGCTTGGGGTTGGTTATTGTTTCTAGGCCTTTCTGTGGACAGAGCTAGGATTTTGTTCTTTTAAAGGTAAACTATATTGTGACTTCAAATATTCTTTTTATTCCACTGGGATGGTAGTTACTCAAGTGGATGAATACACAGTCCCAGGTCGAGGTGAGCAGCAACTTAAGCGTCAAGCAATCCTGCCTCAGCCTCCCAAAGTGCTGGCATTATAGGCATGAGCCACTGTGCCTAGCTATGCAGTTATTTTAAAATTAGACTTCTCTAAGGGAGAACAAATGTTTTCAATACTCAAACCCCTGTGTATTCATCTTTTACACTGTCTTGGAATAATCTCTACATCTTAACTGGTGTCCCTACAGTGACATAGAGTGTGTTTTTAGAAACACGTGGCTGTTTCGAAGTGAAACCGCTGGTGATTTAGCCCCTCTGGGAAGAGCACCAAGCAGAAGGACGTTCCCCATCAAATGCGTGTGTGGAGCAGCCCTGTTCTCCCCTCCCCAGAGCTTCCCGGAAGTTAACCAGGGACTGCAGCTGTGACCTGCAGATTTCCAAGCCCGCCTGTCCCTTCTCTGTCTTTCATGGGCCTGTCTATTTCAGACTTGGTGGTGGCCGTCAACGGTATCTGGATTCTCGTGGAGACGTTTATGCTGAAAGGTGAGCCCCAGCTCAGGGACTGGCCACCTGGGCAGCACATCTGGCTTGCCCTTGACCTGCTACTGCTGTGTCTTACAGGTGGGAACTTCTTCTCCAAACACGTGCCCTGGAGTTACCTCGTCTTTCTTACTAGTAAGTGTCTGACGCGGCTCTGCCGAACCACTTGTCTCAAGCACTGTCTAGGACAACTTTCATTTGGTTTAGAATCTTATGGCTCTTCTCTAAAACAGGGAGCCGTAAAGAGATGGGGCAGAAATTTAGTCTGATTCCAACTCGCCCTTGTTTAAAACTCTTTCCTGGTTCTCCACTGCTCTCGGATCAAGTCCAGATCCCCCCCCAACCCCGGTGTGGCCCACCCTGCCTGCTGGGCGAGGCCCCCAGCCCACCCGTCCAGCCTCATCTGTCAGCACCGCCGCCCTCGTGCCACCCTCCAGCCCTCCTGAACAGCGACCCTCTCCCCGCTGCGCTGACCTCCTGCCCCTGGGCCTGTGCGTGGCTCATGTCCTCTGCCTGGTGCTTTTGTCCCCGTGCCCATCTCTGCCTGACTTTCCTCGTCATCTCGTCAAGTCTGAACACCCAGGACACTGTGCTGTCGTTCCCTGTTCACTTGTCCTTCCTCCCGTGGAGACGACAAGCTCTGTGCACGCAGGGCCACCCTGTTCACCGCTGCATGCCCGGCACCCAGCGCAGCGCCTGGCGCGGACGGTGCTGGACACGGCTGTTGCTTGGGTGGATGGTTGGCTGTGCCCTGCCCGGGGAGGGGGAGGGAGGATTTCTCTTCTTCAGCAAGTTGCCCAGGCGGCCGCCATCTGGACCAGGCCCTGTCCTGGATGGAGCGAGAGCGTGTGGTGTCCTGGGTGATGCTTGGGTGGGGCGCAGCCTGGAGGGCACGTGGCCCGCGGGGAGGCTGCAGACCGCAGGGCAGCCTCAGAGGAGCCAGGCCGGGTCGGGGAGGATGTGGCCACGGCCTCCTTCTCTCCGCAGTCTACGGCGTGGAGCTGTTCCTGAAAGTCGCGGGCCTGGGCCCCGTGGAGTACCTGTCCTCCGGATGGAACCTGTGAGTGGAGAGTGTTTCTGACCCGTGGCTGGGACTCCAGTGGTGGCCACGCATCCCCTCCCTGCGCGTCCCCAACACCCAGCCGCTTCTGCAGCTGCGGAGGGAAGGTCCGAGGACAGGCCGAGCTCGGGAGGTCACTCGCCCGCCGGGTTAGAGTTAACCGACCCGTGAGATCAGGCTGTGCTCATGAGATCTGGGGTCGTGAGAGTGACATAAGTTAATAAACAGAGGAGTTGGGAGGGACAGTACCTGTGTGCCCTGCGACTTGGAGCAGGTAGCTGTTCTGCTGGTGGGAATCTCATGGGAAGGTCCTGCCCTCCCCTCTCCCCTCAGAAAGTTCCAGGGTCGGGCTGGTCCCCACTGTGTGTCCAGATGTTTGCTGAGCTGAGACGAGGCCTGTCTTTGGGGCTGCAGAGGCCGCGGCTGTCCTGTCTGTTGTTAGACTAGCACGGGGCCCTCGGGAGGGGGGTCCTGGGTATCGAGAGCGCTGAGATCTGACCCATGAGACCCCCGGTGACTAGGCCTGGCCACCTCAGGCTCAGGACCCCAGGGCGGCAGGGAGTTGCTTCCCGAGGCCAGCCGGCTGTTGTTGGTTTTGCTGTGGCTGCTGTCTGGGCTCCTCGGGGCGGGGACCGAGGGCCACTGAATGGACCTTGACCCCTCCTGCCCCCCAGGTTCGACTTCTCCGTCACGGTGTTCGCCTTCCTGGGACTGCTGGCTCTGGCCCTCAACATGGAGCCCTTCTATTTCATTGTGGTCCTGCGTCCCCTGCAGCTGCTAAGGTGATAGGGCGGGCTGGGGCCGGGAGGGGGGGCAGAGGGAGGACGGGAAGTCCCTGGGACTGGTCTGAGAAGTGACCTGGAAGGAGCCAGAGGACGCACAGCTGGTGTCACAGACATCACGCCCCTGCAGAAGCACCACGGGAGTCAGTGTCTTCACCCGTGAGGGCGTGCGGGCTGCCCGCGCCTCCTCCCCTCCCCGGCACCGGGCGCCTCACCTGAACTCTGCCCAGGTGGCACAGGTGGCCAGGTGGCACACTCTGCTGCGGCCGCACAAGCCCCCGGGCTGTCGTAAATCAGAGCCGCGGGCTATGCAGGTCAGAGGGGCCTTTCAGGGGCCCTTCGTGCTTTGCTGGCTCAGCCTCTTGTCGTGGAAAACCCTCAGGCAGGTCCCGCTGATTTCCCAGGGACACCGTAGGAAATCCTGGTAGGGCCCTGCCCCGCTGATGTGTCTCTTCCTAGGGAAGGGTCGCAGGGCTGTGTCCCCAGAGCCTGGGTTTTCCTCTCGACTCCAGCGGCAGTCCCACCGCATTCATGGCCCGTCCTCTCCCTCCTGGGGGGACAGGAAGGGTGGGCATGGGGTGGCACAGCCTCTGGGGGAAGAGCCTGCTGCTGTGGGACATGTGGCCGCCTGGGGCCACCCCATGTGTCCGCCTCCCCCCGGCCACCCGTCAGCGCTGCTCCCTGCACCTTGCCGGGCGTGGGCTTCTCTTCCCTCTCACCCGGGAGCGAGGCCGGGCTCTCTGCCTCCTGCTTCGTGTGCAAACTGGTGGGCGCTCGCTGCCCCTCCTTACCCACGTGAGATACCGTGGGAGACACAGGTGGCTCTGCGCCTCTTCCTGGAAGGGTCCTGTCCAACCCCGGTGTCCTGGGGCTGCCCCGGTCCCTTACCAGGTGCACGAGTCACCTGAGCCAAGTAAACTCTCAGGTGGGGGAGAGGCCCCGTGGAAGGCGGGCTCCAGCACATTCCGCCAGCAGGGGGCTGAGGCCACGCCCCTGCTTCTGTAAGTGACCCGGTGTTCTTCCCTGTCGCTCAGGCTGTTTAAATTGAAAAAGCGCTACCGCAATGTTCTGGACACCATGTTCGAGCTGCTGCCGCGGATGGCCAGGTACTGCCCTGCCTCCCAGCCCGCAGGCGCAGGCGCCATGAGGCTGTGCCCGCAGGGGTGGGGAGCCGAGTGGTAGTCGGGGGAAGGAGCCCCAAGAAGGACCGGAGTCCAGGGCCTGGTGGGCCTTCAGGGGGCCTGAGATTTTGACACCAGGTCTCCCCGGCACCATTTTCCTCCACTGACCCGTCTGAAATACTTAGTAGGGAGGGCAGGGAGCTGTCAACTCACTTACCGCCTGTGTCTACGTTCACAGGTAAGGGGTCACCTGTGAGTCTACCTTCACAGGTAAGGGGCGCATCTCTGGCAAAGGGGCATCTGTTGATAGAGTCCTGAACTGAGCCGCACCACGAGCCCCTTCCCCGCAGGCACTTCCCAGGCGGTGACCCCGGCTAGGGGCATGCTAGGGGCATGCCTCCGCGTCAGCTCAGTGGGTCCGAGGAGGCCGGGGCTGCAGAGGCGCCGTCTCCCCGGCTGGCCCCACGTCACCCTGTCCTTTCTGACCCTCCCAGCCTGGGCCTCACCCTGCTCATCTTTTACTACTCCTTCGCCATCGCGGGCATGGAATTCTTCTGCGGGATCCTCTACCCCAACTGCTGCAAGTGAGTAGGCAGCGGGGCGCCCTGCATTTCTGGGGGGACCAGGTGCAGGGCGGGCCCCTCTCCCCTCCCCCTTTCTCCGAAGCGCCCATGGCAGATCGACGCACTCTGCCATGCGTTCTCAATCACGGTCTTCTCTTTACCGTTTTTGTGGCCTCCAGCACCAACAAACAGCTTTACAAAGACATTGGTGGCCACTCTGAGTGTCAGGCCAGAGCGGGGGGTCCCAGACTCTAGAGTGCACCAGAATCCCCAGGGAGCTGCTTATAACGCAGGCCCCGGCCCCACCATGCCTCTGACGCGGTGGTCCAGCAAGGGGCATGGGACGCTGCCTCCTGAACAGGCTCCCTGCTGGCCCCGGCACTAGACTCAAACGCTGGCGTGGGTTTGCATAGAACAGCCACGGAGGACGGGGAGGGAGGTGGCAGATGAGATCTCGAGACAGACGCAGCCTATTCAAATGTGGGGCCCTGTTGAGGAATTCTCCGTTCCCTGGGGTTGCTGTCCAGCCTCAAGAGCAAATCCTGGACTGGGCACACGTGGGGAGGCTCTTGCCTCTCCTCCCTCCCCAGCAGGCAGCGGCCGGAGAGAACTGCCAGGGGAAGGCAGGTCGGGGAGCCTGGGGTCCCCTGGAGCCCAGCAGTGAGGGCAGAGGAGCCTGGCGTGAGCTGGAGAGGGTCTGGCAGAAACCAGGCTGGGGCAGGGCAGAAAGATCCCTGGCCGAACCTTGGTTTGCTTCAGCTTTTTGTCCTCTGTGGAGGTGGCCAATTATCTCATGACGCCCCCTTCTGCCTCCCTTGTCTCCCCGGCCAGCACTAGCACAGTGGCAGATGCCTACCGCTGGCTCAATCACACCGTGGGCAATAGGACCGTCGTGGAGGAAGGCTACTACTATCTCAATAATTTTGACAACATCTTGAACAGCTTTGGTGAGTGGAGAAATCACAGGGGGATGTTCCCTTTGTCACCGCAGGTCCCAGAGCGGGTATAGCAAAACTGTCTGAGCCTCTCCCTCCTGAGCTGTCGGCCACACTTTCTGTGGTCCTCTCTGGCCCAGGTGGAGGGTGTGGGTCCCATCTGCCCAGCTGTAGGGACAGAGTCCAGGCCAGATTCCCAGGGCTTACGCAGCTACTGGTTTTTACTCTCTTTATCCTGACACTTTTTCAGTATCAGGAAGGAGAAGACCTTCGTGCCTTAGCTGGAAAGGGTACAGTCCGGTGCAAGGCCACCGCCCACCTCGTGGTGCCATTTGCAGGGTGGGACCCAGCTGTACCAGGGCTGCCACAGTGCCCTGCACAGCCCCTGTTGGTTCCAGGGAGAGGCCTGGGGCGGGGGGCATGGCGGGCAGTGGCCCTGCCAAACATGGCCTCTGCAGAGGAGGGGGGAGTCCCAGTGAGACCCTCACCCTGGCCTTGGTCTAGCACAGGCTGTGAGGCTAAGGGCACACCCTCTTGGGGACAGGCCAAGGTGGCAGAACTCCCTGTGGAGCAGGCACTCAGGGAGGGCCTTGGCTGACCTCCCTGGAGCTCGCAGCCCAAGCCGACCTGTGGTGCCGCCATAGTTTTTGTGCATGATACCCAAGGACAAGCTGCCCAGGATAGGTGGAGACAGGCTGCTTGAAATTGACCTTGAAGAAGCAGGTCTGATCCAGACAGTTCTCTTTCTTCCTTTGGCAGTGACCTTGTTCGAGCTCACTGTTGTCAACAACTGGTACATCATCATGGTAAGATCTCAGCCAGCTCCTGGGGTCTTTTCCCACCACCCTCTGAGGCTGGCTCTGGCTCTCCCCTCTCACCCAACATGGGGTGCATGGCCCTTCCCGTGGCCTGAGGGTTTGGGGTCTCGGGTCTCGCTGGGTTGGTGTCCTGTGGGGAGGCCATAGTATGCCTGGACCCCAGAAGCCACCTCCCAGCATTTGCAGGAACTGGCTTGCCCCACCGTGTCCCTGCCCATCCCCCAGCAGCCAGGAGATGCCACAGCCTCTGGCTCTCTGTTCCGTCTCCCACCACCGCGGAGATGATTTTTCAATTAAGAAATAATGTTTCAAGCATTGTTGGGGGATTTTTTTGCTGTTTGTTGTTTGTTTTACTTTGAGACAGGGTCTCATTCTGTCCCCTAGGCTGGAGTGCAGGGGTGCGATCGTAGCTCGCTGCAGCCTGGGCTCAAGTGATCCTCCCCCCTCAGCCTCCCGAGTGGCTGGGACCACAGGCACACACCACCGCACCTGGCTAATTTTTAAATTTTTTGTAGAGATGGGATCTGGGTAGATTGCCCAGACTGGTCCTAAACTCCTGGCCCCAAGCAATCCTCCCACCTCAGCCTCCAAAGTGTGAGGTTTACAGGTGTGAGCCACTGCACCCAAGCAGGCATTGTTGATTTCCCACTCCCATTCCTTAAACTCTCCCGAGTCCTGTCACTACTTGGGACAAAGACTGTCTGTGCTGGTCCTGAACCTGCCGCCCAGGAGAGCACCCCAGGCACGCACAGCAGAGAGGAGTTGTTAGACCCGGGGCAGAGGGGTCCCTCTCCTCCGCCTCTCACCGCCAGACACAAATCAGAGGGGATCTGTAAAGAACCCGTGACGGCTGGCTCTGGTCCAGGGGCCGTGGAGCGGCCCAAGTGGACAGTGCCTGGCCCTGCCTGGGCACTTGCTCACTGGCTGCTCCCCTCGGTCTCCAGGAAGGTGTCACCTCGCAGACCTCCCACTGGAGCCGCCTCTACTTCATGACCTTTTACATCGTGACCATGGTAGGTCGCCGGCTGCAGAACGCTCCCCCTCCCCCGTCTTCCCAGGCATCGGCTGGGCCTGCTTCTCGGGCTCAGCCTCGGGGAGGGGGCCGGGTCCCGTCCGGCCAGGCTCAGTTGGGTGTGGGCCCCGCTACAGGCAGGAGACACCCACACACCCCTCCTCCGTCCCTGACCAGGTGGTGATGACCATCATCGTCGCCTTCATCCTCGAGGCCTTCGTCTTCCGCATGAACTACAGCCGCAAGAATCAGGACTCGGAAGGTCTGTGCGGGGAGCGGCACCGTGGGGGTTTGCAGCCTGCGCCCGTCCAGCCCCGTCTGTCTGTCTGTGTGTCTGGCTGTCAGCTCTTTCGCTGGCCTGGGGTCTGGCAGTTCCGCCGTCTGGTCCTCCAGCTTGTCTGTCTGGCTTGTCTTTCTAGATCTCTTATTTGCACTGACTTTCAAATACTTAATGTCAGAAAAATGCTTATGATCTAATTTTAAAATAAAAAAAATACATCGCATAGTTGAAAAAAAAACAAACAGTAGAGAAAGGCAGCCCTGTGTCCTACCTTTTCCCACCTCCCCTCCAGGGACTTTGCACCCTTAGTTTCTTCTTTTAGTTCTCTCCACATTTCCCAATATAGGTTCACACTGTGGTTCTTGAATTTTTTGGTTTTTTTTTTGAGACGGGGTCTCACTCTGTCACCTAGGCTGGAGTGCAGTGGCACAATCGTAGTTCATTGTAACCTCAAACTCCTGGGCTCAAGCGATCCTCTTGCCCCAGCCTCCCGAGTAGCTGGGACTACAGACATGTACCACCACACCTGGTTAATTTTCTTTATTTTCTGTAGAGATGGGGTCTTGCTATGTTGCCCAGGCTGGTCTCGAACTCCTGGCCTCAAGCGATCCTCCTGCCTCAGCCTCCCAAAGTGCTGAGATGACAGGCTTGAGCCACTGCACCCAGCCTGATCATAATTTAAATGGCATAAATATTGTTTGCTGCAGAGGCAAATAGTGTTTCTTCTGCACCTCAGCCGTGCTGGCTTTAATAATTGCCTCGCTCTTCCCAGCTCACACAGCTTTCTGCACATGGATCCTGCTTTCCAAATTCCCCATCAGAACTGCCCATGCATGTTAATACTTCTTCCCAAATCTCTGTCGTGTCAGGCTATACAGCCATTTTCTGTGTGCTTGGAGATTCCCTCGTGAAACCCTGTGTCCCCTGCACGCTGCTGGCTAGACCATCTGCAGGATGCTGCTGACATCCACAGCAAAGGAGGGGCAAGGGGGTAGTTCCAGATGGCCAAGGTGGAGGGCAGGGCATGCAGACCGGGAGTTGGTTAGAGGGGGAACCTCAGGACCCCTGCAGAGGGGCAGCAGGGAGGTGGTCAGCCAAGACCAGGCCAGGTTGGAGGCTCCAAGGCCCAGGCTCCTTCCCACCCCCACCCTCCCTTCCTGCAGTGGACGGTGGCATCACCCTTGAGAAGGAAATCTCCAAAGAAGAGCTGGTGGCTGTCCTGGAGCTCTACCGGGAGGCACGGGGGGCCTCGTCTGATGTCACCCGGCTGCTTGAGACCCTCTCCCAGATGGAGAAATACCAGGTGAGGAGCCACGGGCTTCCGTGGATGGAGGGGGTGGGTTTGAGCATGGCGTAATCCCTCCCCTCAAATGCTGCTGACACTCTGGGTGACACTGTTAACAAAAGCCAGAGGAGGAGTGGGAGAGGCTGGCCGTGTCACGGCACCAGGGCTGTGGTGCAGTGGCGCCACCATAGCTCAGTGCAGCCTCCGACTCCCGGGCCCCGCGCCTCTGCTCTTCCTAGCAAAATTCCATGGTGTTTCTGGGGCGGCGATCAAGGACCAAAAGTGACCTGAGCCTAAAGATGTACCAGGAGGAGATACAGGTAGGCACTGCCGACCTCGCGGCTGCATCCTCAAAAAATTTTAAAAAATTAACTGGGCATGGTGGCTCGCACCTGTAATCCCAGCCACTCAGGAGGCTGAGGCAGGAGGATCGCTTGAGCCCAGGAGTTTGAGGCTACAGTGAGCTAGGATTGTGCCCCTGCCCTCCAGCCTGGGTGACAGAGTGAGACAGAGCTCTTCCATGCTGTAGGGCTCTTTTGTGCAGTAACACGATGGTGGTATTTCACTACGAGGTATTGAACTAATGTGCGTGTGTGCACACACTCACATATATGCACGTATCTGTATAGAGGAAGAAAGCAGACAGACAGATGGGGCTTGGTGTGTGACCACCTGGCCCTGTCTCCAAAAAAAAAAAAAGTATGGAGAAATGTGGGGTGTACTTTTAAATTCCTTAATTACCTGAATACCCCAGTCCCTGAAAGCATCAGGTGCTATAACAAGAGTGGCCTTAGGCGGGTAAGCTGTGTAACCTTTTCCAAAATGCCTCCACAGCCCTATTGGAGGGCGCAAAAGCCACCTGCGAGTTGGCAGAGGCACCCTGCTCCGTACAACTTCTGAGCCTCAGTTTTCTTGGGTGTAAAACAGGGACGAAATTCCTGAGAAGCTCAGAAGGGGCGACACAGGGGCCTCCCTGGGTGAATGACAAAAGGTCATGTTCACAAAGGAGGAGGATTGCTGCTGCCTGGGCCTCCTTTAAAGAGCCATGTGCGCCAAGCACCCGTCTGTAAACAGCAGGGGAGGGGTCATTGTGATTTCTGCCGCTGGGGCCAGATTTGGAATTCCCGGCGTGCCCAGGCGGGGTTCGGTCCCTCCCAGTTGGGCGGGGCCGGCAGCAGGGTGACCCGTGAGTCTTGGGGGAGCGCGGGCTTGGCCCTCAGCCCTGTCTGCTCTGCTCCAGGAGTGGTACGAGGAGCACGCCAGGGAGCAGGAGGAACAGCAGCAGCAGCAGCGGCTGAGCGGCAGCGGCGCCACCCCCACCGCCCAGCAGCCCCCGGGCAGCCGCCAGCGCTCCCAGACCGTCACCTAGCCCAGCGCCCGGAAGCCATCTCGTCTATGCAATAACACAATAGTATTATTTTACTACGATGTATCGAACTACTGTGTGCGTATATGCACACTCCTATATATGCACATACTCACAGAGAGGAAGAAGGAAGACAAGATGGGGCTTGGTTTGCCCCGTTCTCCTTAACTCCAGAAGCCAGTTTGGTGTGAGGGATCAGGCCACTAGGTCTGAGCTCTTCCTAATGCGGAAAGCTCTAGAAGCCCCCTTCACAAGCAAGACCACTTGAACAGAGTCCGCCGAGTTCTGCAGGGCTTGCCTTGAGCCCGGGCCAGGCCTCGCCCGGCCACCCAAAGCTGCCCCCGCTGCTGCGCTCCGGCTCTGTCCCGCCCGACAGCTTCCCCACTAACCCCCTGAGGCCGGGCTCGGGTTCTGAGTCTTGCTTTAGGGACAGAACCACTTAGGAAGGAGAGAGCCCAGATCCCCCAGGGTGGTATTTCTATCTATATGATGATGTCCCAGAACGTTCCTTGGGGGCCAGTGCCCAGGACCTAAGGGAGAGCGCAATCAAGGGTGTGGTCATACCCGGGTGGCCAGAGCTCAGTTAGCCCGTGCCCGGCCGCGCGCGATCGCGCCGACCCGTGTCCTCCCCTGGCTCTGTAAGCTGCTGTCTCTGTCCTTTGGTTTGACCCTTGTTGCCGCAAGTCCTACAACAGCCTCCTGTGGGAACCCGGTGCCGGGGGAAGCAGTCAGGCAGTGGCTGCCACCCAGACCGATTCCTGGAATGGGCTCTCTTGACTAAATCCCTCGTCCTTCGATTTACCTGTTGCAGTCCCTGTTAACATTTTGGTTAATTAAGGATTGTGCTAAAGACGACAGCAGGTCCTTCACACGTGTGCATTAGGTGTCGCTGTTGGGAACAGCAGCACAAAGCAGAGAGGCTGCAGGACGTTGCTGCAACCCCGTGCGTGGCTGAACCTGGCCCGGCTCCCATGTCCCCCTGGGCGGTCCCCTCCCTGGACTCGGCCCACCCCAGGGATTTGAGTAGCAGGATTGGGCCGTGCAGAAGGAGGTTCAGATGAACACTCAGTTAACCAAGTTCCCGGCACCTCATGGAGTTTTAGATGCTGTCCCAGCGGGGTCAAGGAAGGATGGGCGCTCAAGTCTGGAGCAGGCCGTCGGGGTTGCCAGTCGTGGTGACGGGGGCGGCGGTGGCTGCAGAAGCAGGGGCAGAGCAGAGGTGACTTTGGTTCAGCTCTCCTGAGCCGCAGGAGCGAGCACCACACGGGTTCCGAGGCAGCAGCTGCGGCAGCGGCGGGAGGTGTGGGGTGGGCGGGGGAAGCTGTCACTGGTGGACATTCTGGGCCAACCCCAGCTTTCCAGGGACTGCTGCTTGTGACTTCAGAAGGTGGTGGACAGAGGCTCCCTCTGGCCACAGAGCGGGCGTGGCAGAGCCTGACCCCAGGGGAGCAGCACCCAGTTCCCCTCCCTCCTCCCCAGCCACCGCCAGGGCCCAGCTCTCCCCTCGCCAGGGGAGCAGTGGTGGGTGTTTCCATTTTTAAAGCACAGCCCTTTGGGAAAAACGACAAATCATGGAGAACCACTGTGAGTCCCACGTGGAGTCAGGAGACTGACGTTGTCCCCTTCATCTCTGGAGGGCCAGCAGCCATCGAGGGAGCTCGGCACCGAGCCCCGCCCGGGCCAGAACCCCTTCCCCTCCCCGGAGAAGGAACTTTATTTGCACAACTGGGTGCCTTTTAGCTTTTGTGTATTGAAATGGGCATGGCGGCAGCAAGGGTCAAGGGCAGCTCCTGAAGGCGGGCGCCGAGTCCTCTGACCCAAGCAGCTGCCCGTGCGAGTCCCTTCCTCTGCGTCCGGCAGCCCAGGGGAGCTGAGGCTCCCACACGTGAGAGCCGCTTGCAGGACGGGTGGGATCGCAGCCCCGTTCAGAGTGAGTTAACTCGTCCATGCGCTCAACCCTGCCCTGAGAAGGGCCTGGTGTGGGTCCAGACAGGACAAATGCAAGTGGCAATAGGGCTGACGGGCCAGGCTCCAGCCAGTGGGAGGCACCCTTGTCACGGAGGCTAAGGACGGCCATCCCCGTGGGGGCCACCTGGGACCCCACCAAGTTGACACTCAAACTTGCCCACCAAGCAGGGAACAGGGGTCACCCAGGCTGTGAGCTCTGAGGGCACCAGGATGTGACCAAGCACAGATGCCCTCTCACCCTCCCCGTCACAGCAGAGTGCACCCAAGTGACACTCGCGGACGGCCAGGGTCATAGCTCGGCAGTGGTGGCAACGGCACTGCGACCCTGCTCCACACGAAGGCGCTGGGGGGCGGGGGACGCTGCCTGGTGCCGCCTCCTCACTCCCCTCCCCTCCCCCAGCCTTACGCCCCACCTCGAGGACAATCATTTTGTACGGATCACGGGAGTGACGCTGTAAGGTTTTGTACATGGTGATTTGCTACCTAGAAAACCCACCGTGTCTCCGGATTTCTGGCATATTAATAAAAGAGCCTCTGCTTTGTAAACGTGGCTGCTGCCTCTTGACTCGAGTGGCTTTGGGTATCGTGGGGCGAGGGGAGGTCCCATCCACGGCGGTTCCCGATGCACCTCAGCCCCACCCCAGCCTGGCCGACCGGCCCGGGGTAAGAGCTGGAAAGAGTGGGACGTGCGCTAGCTACTATATGCGTGAAACATTTCATCATTTTTTATTTGGAAAAAAGACAGTTGAATCCCTTTTCTTCACCTGCGTAAGGCAACTGGGCAGACTGGAGTGGCTTATGTCAAAGGCGGGGTCACTGCGTGACAGCAGGAAGGCACCAGGGAGCCCCCAGCCCAGGGCTCCCCCGAGGTAGGCACAGGGCACAAACTAACTCCTGTTCTGCAGCTGAGGACTCCCAAGGGTCCGGGCACAGAGGACTCTGGACCACCAGGGCCAGCGTGGGAGAGGGAGAGTCTGGAGCCGGCCGGCGTGGCACGGGCTGGCAGGGGGTTCAGTGAAATACATTGCTGTTAGTTGCACCCGCTTTGGGCTCTATTGACATGACAACTTTCGAGAAGTTGAAAATTAGGTTATCTCAAATTCTGTGTCGGTTGGTGCAGCTCTAGAGCTCAGCCCTCGGTGGCCTGAGGCCCGGGGGTCGTGTCACCCTGATTCTCTTGAGTCGGGGTTGGGCAGCCACTTGCACCCTGAGGAGGTGGCGCCAGAAGGCCTGGAGCCCAGTGAGGGGGATGGGCAGAGCCTGCGTCTCTGCAGGTGTCCCCAGCCCTGACCCTTCAGGGTGTCCCAGCACGGCCTGGAAGGCAGCCCGCCACCCCCGTCCCCAAGCCCGCCCTCCCCAGAGCGCTCTGGAGGTCACTCAAGGAGGCCTCGTAAGGCTTCCGTCTGGACCCCGTGTCCAGAGCGAAGCCCGGGTTTCAAAGTCCTGGCAATGAGGCCAGTGGGGTGCTGGCAGCTCCAGGGAGGCAGCGGTTCCCCGGCTCACAGCAGTGACTCCAGGCCAGCAAGCGGCGAGAGCCACCCGAGGGAGCCCGCGCCCAGGCGAGAGCCACCCGAGGGAGCCCGCGCCCAGGCACGCGCACGGGCTCTGCCGAAGATGCTCCGGTCCCCGGTCCCCCCTCGCAGGAGGCCGGGGGGCTCCCGCCTGCAGCGACGCCACACCACCAGGCGGCCTCCGTCACACGCTTCTCAAGTGGATCACTCCGAATTCAGTGAGCAGGGCCACGACAAGGAAGCTCAGGTAGAAGAGGAGCAGGCAGAAGCCGTAGACCTTGCTGAGCTGGAAGCACTGCAGCGGGACGCCCACCAGGGAGAAGACCAGGCTGAGCCCCAGCGCGCCGGCCAGGACCCACGCCAGCAGCCCGTCTGGCTCCAGCTGCGGGGGACAAAGGGACAGCTGGGGCACTGCCCGCCACTGCCCCCGCCCCCGCCCCGCCGGCTGCCACCGGGTTCATGTTTGAGGACACCATGTGGATGGCAGGCCCCACCCTGAGGTGACCCAGGCGTGGCCCCAGAAGTTTCCAGGCTTAGAAGCAGCAGGGAAAGAGAACCTGCTCTTCCAACTGTTCGGGGGGCTGCCGCCTTGTGGCTGCGGCCCCCACCCTGCCTTGCGCAGGGTTTTGTTCGCCCTGTGTGATATTTTTAAATGGAAAAACTTCACCTTAGGATTCTTGATTTTTTCTCTAGAAAACCTGGACTCTCCGGCCACACGAGGCCCACCTGGATCACCCACACGTTTCTGTTCCCTGCCCGGCCCTAGGTATCTAGAGTTTTCGACCCTCTTGTTAAGAACAGTTCCTCAAATGCAGCCCTTGTATTACCTGCATGGGCCCTGGGGAGCGTGTTAAAAATGCAGATTCCCAGACCCCAGCACCCTGGAACACGTGGGGCAGGAGGTCTCACGTGCCCCCAGGAAATTCTTAAGCATGTCTGAGAAGCTCTGCCAGCCCAAGCGTGTTGCAGACCCAAATCTGTTGGGCTACCCAGCGTGGGGCTGTCTTCAGTAGACGGCATCTCTGATCCTTCATCCCAGCACCCACCCCCCCCACCCCGCCACCCCCGTGGGCAGCGTTAGGATACAGGATTCAGCCTGGCCCTGCGTGCCTCTCCAGGAAGCCTGGGAGGTGCCATCAGCCCCAGCTCACAGGGGAGGAAACTGAGGCCCAGAGATGTCCTAACTCACTCGAAGTCATATAGCAAGAGACTTAAGTGATGGGACCAGGACCCAAACCCAGGGCCTTCCTCCCCTTCTTCCCAAGCTACATCTTACTCCATGAACTTGCAAAGAATACATTTTTTTCAATCCAATATGCAGACTATTTTCAAAATAGTCTACAAATCAGACTTGTCACGAACAGTTGGGTGGAATCTGCTGGGATGTGGGCGCTCTCCAGGGCCAGGGGGCTGAAGAGGATGGGGGGAGGGTGGCACTACACTGAGGCCCCCGCAGAACCGTCCGGACACTCACCTTTACCTCCATGTGGCTCCGGGAGATCTGCAGCAGGCAGCCCAGCCCCACGCCCACGAGGATGTCTGCAGCCAGCTCAGGAAGCTCCGCTGAATGGTCTGCCCGAGAGCCAACCACCCGGCCAGGCCCTCCTACTGGCTGCAACCCGGGGCCTGGGGACGCCACAGCAAGAAGGAACTCGGCTTTCTTTACGAACTGTGCCCAACTCCCCCTGCTGCTCCTGTCTGAGACCCTATCTGTTTGGGTGCCTCAAAAAGACAGGTGTTGAGTGTACATTCCACACTCAGTCTGCAAGGATTGGAGAAGGTGCCAGAAATGCTTAGTGCCTGTAAGCACTCAGTAGATGGAGAAACTGAGGCCAGGTGAGGTGAGGTGACTGCCCACAGCCCTGTGAGTTAACAGGCAATGGAGCATGAGCAAGGCCGTCTCGAGGGGGTCATTCAGGGCTCCCTCCCTCCCACCCAACCTGAGAGGTCAGGAGAGGCCTCAGCCCACAAGCCAGGAGCAGGTCTCAGTAGGCATAAAAGGGCCACCAAGGGACCTGCTCAGCCTGGGACCAGCTCACCCTAAGGCCCTGTCATTGTGCAGCCTGGAGGGGGAGCTACACGTCAGGTGCTTTATGACGATATGAGTTTATTTAGCAACCAGCAATATCCTCTGCTTATTGAATGTCTGCCACGTGCCGGGCACCGTCTGGTGCTCCACCTCACCTTCCATCTGCCCCCCACCCATGTGTAATTTACAAAGGAGGTGGCTGAGGTTCGGAGAGTGTGGCGTGTGCACAAAGCCCTCAGGCCACACAGCCGGCATGGGGTGGCGGTGGCTCTAGAGCTGGAACCTACGCCCATCTGGTTTCAAAGCCCTTTCTTCTTCTCGGCCCCAAGCTGGCTGTACCTGTCCTTCCTGCTATAGACCAGGGGTTGGCAAACAACAGCCCTCCGGCCAAATCTGGCTCATGACCCGCTTTTATAAAGTTGTTTTGGAACAGAGCCGCACCCATTCGTCTATGAATTGTCTATGCCTGTGTTTGCACTACAACAGCAGACTTTTGAGTAGTTGCAAAAAAGATGACATGACTCACAGAGTCTAAAATATTCACTCTCTGGCCTTTTAAGAAAAAGTTTGCCAGCCCCTGACATAGACCATGACATGTCCTTATAAGTGAGAGAAAGAGGGTCTTCCATGGGGCACCTAAGCTCACCGCGTGGGCATCTGCGGATAATAGCACCGCATCCCCTGGGCACTCACCAGGTGCCAGGAGTTCCGTTCAGCTCACTGCATCCTTACAACAACCTGTGCGGTTAGTGCTCTCAATATCCGCATTTTACAGATGAGGAGCCTGAGGCTCCAGCAGCCACGACACCTGCCCAAGGTGTCACACCGAAAGCAAATCCCAGAGGGTGGGGACCCCCAGCTCCCAGAGCAAGTGCTGGGGGTGTGGTCGGCCCCGCAAAGGATACTGAAGATGATGCCACCGAAACAGGCCGAGAATGCCATCCGCGGGTAGCCCTGGCGAGCCAGTGTGAAATCTGAGAAGACATCTGCATGGAAACGAGAGGGGGCCCTGAGTGGTGAGTAGCTTCCCCCTGGCCCTCCTTGGTCATTCACACCGTGGTTCTCACCCACAGCGATTCAGGCAACAAACACTGAGGTGCTGTGGAAGGCCACAGCATTCTGTAAGACACAGTTCCCTCCTTCATTCCTTTTACCCCACTCTTTCCCACCAGGAGCAACTTTGTGGGTATATATGACATGCTGCTACCAATTTTCCACCCAGGTCCCATTTGCTGCTAGCACGCACAGCACCTCTGTGTAAATTAGAAAAAAGTACCCAAAAAGGTCAGTAGAAAGAGGGCTAGATTTTAGTATCCCTCCCACCTTGGCTGGATGCTCTTGTACAGTGCACAACCTGGCCAACCTTACCTGGCTGTTGCAGCTAGAGAAGGGTGTATATATGTATATGTGTATGTATGAATGTCTGCACATGTCACATACCCATGTATACATCACGCATGGTTGGCTGCAATGGACTCCATGTCCTGCCTGAACTCTAGGGAGCCACCAAGTATCCCACATCAGAGTGGAGAAAGAGGCAGGGGCCTCTGCAGTTTCCTGGTCCAGTTGCAGTCTAGGCCATCCCACCCCAAAGCCCAATGACGGTCACTCCAAAATGACAGTGGACACCAAGCACGTGCCAAGGGCAGACACCCTGCACAACCCTGCTCAGATGTATCTCTGGCTGGGGGAGCAAAGAACTCCGATATGGGTGCACTCACCCCAGAACCCCACCCAGCCCTGAGTCACCTCCGATGCTGTTCCCCCAAGCCAGCAGTGTGAGCCCCAGGACAGTGTTGCTCAGCCGGAAGACCACGCCCAGGGACCGCAAGATGTTCACGACTTCTGTGGCGGCCGCGTTGATCCACAGGGCGCTGGTCAGGAAGCCCAGGAAAGCGAAGAGCTGCGGAGGGAATGGTATGGGGATAGGACGAAGGCCAGCCCCCAGCAGGGACAGGGCCTCAGCTCCTCACCTGTAAAATGGGATCGTGACAGTATCTACCTCATGAGGTTGTTGTGAGCATAAAACGAGTTTCTATAATACATTCAACTAGTGCCTGCACGTAGTAAGCACTCAATAAAACGTTAGTTCAACTTTATCACTTTGTTGGGAAAGGAAGAGTTCATCATAGCTTTTATCAGATTTCTACTCTATGAGCCAAATCCTGCCCATCACCCCAAAAAGTAACCCTGTTCCCATCAGCAGTCACTCCCCATTTTCCCCCCTCCCCAGCTCTAGCAACCTCTACTCGCCGTCTCCATGGATTTGCTCATTATGGGCATTTAGTATAAGTGGAATTACACAATATGTGCTCTTTTGTTACTGTCTTCTTTCAGCACAGTATTTTCAAGGTTCATCCATATTGTAGCATATATTGGTGTTTCAAAAAATATAAAAGTTGGCTGGGCACAGTGGCTCACGCCTGTAATCTTAGCACTCTGGGAGGCTGAGGTTGGAGAACTGCTTGAGGCCAGGAGTTCGAGACCAGCCTGAGCACAAGTGAGACCCTGTCATCCCAGCTACTTGGGAGGCTGAGGCAGGAGGATCGCTTGAACTCAGGAGTTTGAGGTCGCAGTGGGCTGTGATGATGCCACTGCACTCTAGCCTGGGCAGAAGAGTAAGGTTCTGTCAATCAATCAATCAATAATAAAAGACAATTTTCCCTAAATAATAAAAGACCACTTCCCTAAATGATCAATTTGCTGAAGATTCAACCCCCTTTGGGTTGGTACATTCATTCAGAGTTTCTAAAAATAAAAAAAGTTATCAATAAGTATTAAGAAATGAAAAATTTAAATAACCTTTTGAAGGAAAAGTCTCTGGACAACCTGCCTAAGAATTCCTTAGAGCGTGCAGATTAGAAAGAATAGAAAAAGACAGCAAGATTGTCATCATTAAAAACCTGGTGCTTCCTTATTAGTGTGACAGAAAACAGGCCACCAGTTCCTCAAAAAGTTAAACACACAGTTACTATTTGACCAAGCGATTCTACTTCTAGTAAAATACCCAAGAGAAATGAAAGCACATTTCCACACAAAACGTTTACACGAATGTTCGCAGCAGCATTATTCAGAATAGCCTAGAAGTACAAACAAACCAAACGTCCATCCACAGATGAATGGATAAACAGGTGTTCTAGCCACACATGGAATATTATTCAGCCACAGGAAGGAACGAAGCCCTGACACATGCTACGACATGGATGAGCCTTGACAACACCATGCTAAGTGAAAGAAACCAGTCACAAAAACCAGGTACCGTATGATTCTATTTACACGAAGTGTCCATGATGGGCAAACCCACAGAGACGGACAGTAGAGTCAAGGCTGCCAGGGCCTGGGGCAGGAGGGAAATGGGACTGACACTAATGGCTGTGAGGTTCCTTTTTTGGGATGTGAAATGCTCTATAACTGATTGTAGTGATGATTGTGCAACTCCGTGAATATAATAAAAAACATTGAATTGTACACTTTAAATGGGTGGATTGTATGGTATGTGAATTACATCTCAATAAAATAAAGCTATTACAAAAAAAAAAAAAAAAGAACCCTGAACAGAGAGAAAAACCTTCAAAGGTGGCCTTAAAGTTTCAGGTAACCTGTCATCGTGGGAAGTAATTACTGGTCGATCTGTCCCAGAGGTGCGGACAGGATGTCCGCCTGGGAGAGCTCAGCCTCCCGCCCGGCTCGGGAGCTCGGGGTGCTCACCCAGTGAGGCCTGGGGGGCTTGCGGTTGGATGTGGCAAAGAAGGTCACGGAGGCCAAGGCTGTGCCTGCGATCACCACCATGGCCCAGACGGGAAAGAGGCCGCCGATCTCGTAGACGCCATCTGCAGCGGGACAAGAAAGGGAGCTGGTGCTGTTGAAGCTTCAGCTCGCCCCCTCCTCCTGGACGCCCCCCCAGAATGACCGAGGGGGCCTGGGAGCTGAGACCTGCACACAAAACCCACTCACGATCCACTGTGTGGACATAAGGCAAATACCTGCTGTGTGCCCAGCCCTGTCTAAGGTGCTTCCAGAGGAGAAAAAAATCAAAAACACAGGCCCTGCCCTCAAGCTTGTCACATGCAAAAGAAAAGACAGACACACAAGAAACTCTCTGCAGACTTTTGTTGTGGAACTGGGATGGGAATGGCTAAGACTTACTCACCGCCATTCGCCTATCCTGCCTCCACGGCAGACATCACTAATCAACCACATGCTTCAGGCCGGCTGAGCCTCCAGCCAGGCACTACCAATGGATGGATGCGCATCGCTCCCCGAGATGAGCTGTCTGGTGACGTGAAACCCAACCGCCAACTGACAGGCGCCCCACACCTGCTCTCTTGGTAAGTGCACCCCTCCATCCAATCTGTCACCAAGTCATGGAGGTTCCAGAGGCTTCATATTAAAGCACTATGGGAGGAACCCTACAGGCAGGAAGAATGCTCTAGAATTCCCTACACACCAGCAGTAGAGAGGATACTGGTCTTCAAGGCGATGAATGTTCAAGTGCCCAGATACGGGCATCAAGACCTTCCTTTTGTTCTTCTCAGGGGCCAATTTTGACAGAATGTGATTTTTTTTTTTTAATAATGTGATTTTTACCTACAGCGCTGGCTTTGGGACCGGACGCCTGGGCGAGAAGCCCTTTCTCTGTAGTAGCCAGGCCTGCGCTGGAGGAATTTTAGGAGGTGGCTGGGGTGCGGGGGGCACTGAGGATGTGAGCTCAGTGGTTTGCTTTTAAGATGGGGTCTCACTCTGTCACCCAGGCTGGAGTGACACATATTAAGCACCTGCTGTATGTCTAGGATTCTGCCGCCGGACCCCCTGGTGTGGTTGGGAAGAAAACTCCAGAACGTGGGGAGGAGGAGAGTGGGCTGGCCCGGGGCAGGGGACACTCACAGACCCCCGACTGCAGGGTCAGGACGAGGACCAGGGGGCTGATGACCAGGTGCAGACAGTTGAGGGGCCGTTTCCAGTTCCGATCGTCCCTGTCCGGGTCCACCACGGGGACGGTGAGGAGCAGCAGGAACTCCACGGGCAACTGTCGGGCGGGCAAAGGAGGGAGGGTGTGGCGGGGAGGGCTGAGTCCCGGCTGGCCACACACCGGTGACCTCGGTGACTCAAGACCAAGGCTGCCTGCGCCGAAGCGCGACTGTGCGAAGGCCCCAGGCCGAGCGGCTGAGTGAGTCCCCCACGGCTGCTGGGACAAACGAGCACACGCCAGAGACGTGTTCTCCTACAGTCTGGGGCGCAGACGTCCTAACGTCCAGGTGTCGGCAGGGTCGGTCCTTCTGGAAGCTCTAGGGCAGATTTGGTTTCCTGGCCACCCAGGCATTCCTGCTCGGGTCTACACCTCTGCACCCAGGGAAGTGGCGGCGGATCAGAAAAACTCAATCTTGTTCTCACTTCAACCGGCTCCCTCACCCCAGCCCCAGCTGCCCACCCTTCCCCCGTCTGGAGTGGTCCCCTCCTCCTGTGTCTCTGTCCCTAGGCAGACACTCTCCTGCCTCCATGTCCGGCAGAGCCCCCCGTGAGGCCATCAGCCAAGCCCTACAACCCGCTTTCCCCACCAAGTCCCCAGTCGCCTATTCTAAGCGGGTCTCAGCAGTCGCTGGGCCCTCCCTCTCATGGAGCCGGAGAGGGTGGCACGACTGCCATCTGGCCGCTGTCATGAAGCCGCGAGCCTGGCTCCGGGCCCCCTACCTTGAACACCTTGAGGGCCCTCCAGTACGCGGACTTGCTTCTCCACTTCCTGAGATCCAGGGGGTTGAGGGCGCGGACCAGGATCACGGCCATGGTCTCCTGGTACAGCAGCGGCCGGTATTCGTCCCCTGTGTGCAGGGTGGGGGGTGGGGAGGTGTGTCCGTGGCTGCCTCAGTCTCCAGGAGACCCTCTCCCCTGGGACGCCCCCTCCAGGCTGGGCACGGGGCATTGCACTCACCGTAGTCGTAGCTGTTGGTATTAGAAGACGCCTGGTCCTCCTCAGAATCCGACAGGACCTCTGCAGGAGAGAGGCCCAGCTAGAGGGTCCAGACCCTTCCAGAGCCGTTCTGGGGGAGGGCACCCGGGACAGGGCAGCTTTAAGCGTGCAGGTGTCCACGCCCTCTACATTTCGGATTTTGCAGCCATCCCCACGCATGCCGGGGAACCCTTACACAGCGAGAAAGTCCGACCCGCCAAACGTTTTCCATGTGAGGATGCAGCTGTAATGCTGCATTTAATAAGGGCGTTTGAAGACATAATTCAAACATTTGACTTCGGTGTACTTTTCAGAATTTGAAGCCCATACTATTGTTTTCTTGCAGTCGGAATCTCTTCGCAGGGGTCCCTCTGCAATGTTTATAGGCCTGAGGCCCAGGAAGAGTGGCCTAGGCTGGGCAAGGCAGCTCACACCTGTGATCCTAGCACCCTGGGAGGCTGAGATGGGAGGATCGCTTGAGGGCAGGAGTTCAAGACCAGCCTGAGCAAGAGTGAAACCCTGTCTCTATGAAAAATAGAAAAATTAGCCACGCCTGTAGTCCCGGCTACTTGGGAGGCTGAGGCAGTGAGCTATGAGGACACCACAGCACTCTACCCAGTATGACAGAGCGAGACTCTGTCTCCAAAACAAAAAACAAAAAAAACCCCAAAAGAGTGGCCTAAAGGGAAAATGTCTTCCTTGAGTGAGGAGTCAGTTCTAGCCCTAATTCTGTCTCCGTGATCTTGGGCCCCTCTCCAGGCCTCACTTTTCCTGTTTCATTCCAGCCTAATGAGCTAAGACGGGTCTAGAAGACAGCACAGGGGTGATGTGTGCTGAACTCTGAAAGCTTGGTTGCCAAAGAAGAGAGAGGAAGAAAAATCGTGGCAGACTTCCTGGAGGAGGAGTCACCAGCACCTGCTCTATGCCAGGGCCCTGGGGATATGAGAGGAAACTCACAGGCTAATAGACAGACATATACAACAAATTAATGACAGAATGGTTTGTAGCAATTGTGACTTCTGGCACTGTAGGTAGAGGAGTGGCCTGAGGTCTAGGTTTGGGACCCAGGGTTAGAGTCCTAGCTCTGCCCCTCCCCGGCTCTCTGGCCTTGATCTCCCTGAGCCTGTTTCCTCATCCATAAAATGGGGACAGTAATAGCCCCTCCCTCAAAGGAGTGGTACTGAGAGGAATGAGTAATATGACATGTGTGCCCAGCAGGTAGTAAGCACTAAATGAATACATAGTGTGCACACATGCAGTGTATGTGTGTGTGTGTGTATTTATATGTATATGTGTGTATTCATTTATGTATGTTGTGTATTTATATGTGTGCATGTTGCACGTATCAGTATGAGTGCTGTGCATTTGTGCATGTGTGTGTTGTATATATATTTGCATCTGTGGGTGTACATGTATTTGTGTACATGAACGTGTATGGATTTTACCCCAAGGGTGGTGGGAAACATGAAGGCATGTGACAATTCTCAGGCACATGGCCCTGGCAACAGCACGGGGAAGACAGTGGACTTGGACGCGCAGGCACGAGGAAGCCCCAAGGCACAGCGTGGAGGGATGAGGGGCCTTGGTGGAACGAGTGGAGAGGCATGAAGAGGAGATGGGCTTGGTGGGGACAGTGGCAATGGCCTCAGGAGACACGAGGGAGCGTGAAGGGCACAGAGGTGCTCAGTACCCGCAGGTCCTGTCTTGGGGGCTTCCCGCACACCCTTACCCGGAGTCACCGGCACTGAGCAGGCCAGGGATCTTCTCCGCTGCCATCGGTAGATCCAGGTGCAGAGAATCACAGTGAGCACATAGAACACATACAAGCCCAGGTAACCTGCAGGCGGGGCGCAGGCCGTCACCACGCGGCGCCCTGGCTGCAGGCCCAGAGACCGAGGGCAGGCGGTTCTGTCGCTGGTGCGTGGTGGCCCAGCCTGGGACCAGCAGGTCAACGCCATCCCCTTGAGCACCCCCAGTCCTGCTCCTGCCTTCCAGGGCCATCTTCCTGCCATCTCCGTTGCTGTCACAGAAGTAAAGCCAGGCACACAGAGCGATCTCCAGCCCTTATTCAAGTGCTAAGGGTCCGAGTCTCTGTGAGCCTCCAGGACTGTAGCTCAGGCTGGGCACTGGCTCCAGGCCTCCCGCCCGCACTGGACTCCGGCACCCCACCCCCCTGCGCCATGGGGCTCGGGGTGCTGACAGCTCCCACTGTTATGGGTTGCTGGGTATCTCAGCATCTCAGTGTCCCTCACTGGCCTCCTCATTCCTCTGTGCAACTGTCCCTCCATTCGTGCCCCCTGAGCCATCTGAATGGACCGTGTTTGCTGCCAGAACCCTGGTGGCCCAGCTCAGCATCCCAGCTGCACTGCTTGTTAAAATTGGAAATTGTGACACTTTTGAACACCACCACCTGCCCCCGCCCCCAGCTCTGCCCTGAACCATGTTCCCTTTTTTGCTCAAGCCGGCTTGAGGGTTAGGGTTAGGGTTAGAATCAGATCAACCGCCCACCGCGGGCCACTGTTCATGTCTCTCCCACCTGTCAGCCCTGGTGCCCCGCCCGACCCCACAGCCGCTCACCCAGGGCCCACGCCAGTGTGACCCTGCCACGGAAGAGCACGGTGAAGGTCAGGAACACGGCCACCATGTAGAAAATGATGTCCCTGAGGAAGGGCCTGGACGCGGCCGTGAAGGGGTGCAGGATGGCGATGCCACCAGCCACCACCGTGGTCACCAGCACGCCCGCGCCTGGAGAGTGGGTGCCAGAGCTCAGCCGCCCCTGCGCCCCCTCCTGCCACCCACCCCGCCCCAGCCGGGGCTGCTCTCACCAAACAGCGCCCCGAGGGCCAGGCCGGCTGTGCGTGGGTCAGAGAAAGCCACCAGGGCACTGAAGATATCGGGTGCGCCGTTCCCGAAGGCCAGGAAGGTGACACCATGGGGACAGCATGTCAAGGAGGGGTCAGTGAGGTGGCCATAGCTCTCCTGGGCCTTTCCTGGGCCAAGAGCCGCCCCCATCCCAGCCTCCCCCACTGTCCCCCCGCCAGGTGCGGCGCCTGGACAGAAGGATACTGCCACGTTGTGGGACAGCTTGAGGGCGGTGGAAATGGCCGACAAGTTGGGGCAGAAACTAGAGAGAAAAGCAGATGGTAAGCCCCCCACGGGGACTGGCCCCTGCCGAATCTGTCCCCCGACCCAGGCTCACGGACGTCAGCCTCCTGGGACTCCGTGTTCCCATCTATAAGCTGGACCTGGGCCCGCGGCCAGACTCACAACTTCTCCGCGGTGACTCCCAGAATCAGAAACAGGTAAAACAGCCAGAAAACCTGGGTGGGGGAGCCAGGGGGAGACGGTGGAGGTAAATATCCAGCCTGGGCCACCAGCCCCTCCCCCCAGCTCCCCCAGGGCAGGGCCTCACATAGAGGGTGATGGCCAGAGGGAGGAGGGCGGGAGGGAAGTGGCAGAAGATGCCTTCCAGGTAGTCCAAGTAGCCCCCTCCGCTGCGGCAGTCGGGGTTGGTCCGGATGAAGTTACAGCGGTCAGAGGCATTCCGGCCACACACGTCGCGACACTGCAGGAAGGGAGGTGGGACACATCAGGGGCAGGGCCCCCGAGGGTGACTAGACCAGGCCCATCTAAGCAGCTAAACATCACCTCCCTTCAGCCCGGTCTCTAAGCCCCCAGTGCCCTCCCGGTGCCAACTGTGCACTTTTATTTTTAAAAATAAACTTGTATTTGAACTTAACACAAGTAACTCATGAATATATGTTTGTTTGGTTTTTTAAAATTATATATAAAGATCTCTAAATTCCCCCCTTCTCATCCCTACCCTCCCTAATCCCACCTCTCCCCAGTGGTCCCACCATAATCAGTTTGAAGCACATCCTTATAGACATTTCTCCGTTCAATTACATTTGTTTACATACCTATTATACAGTTTGTTTTGTTTTACAGAAATGGGTCCATCCTAAATCTCTTGTTTTTGCAATTTGCTTTTACCACTTAACATACATATGTTAATAATATACATTAATACATATAACATAAATCAAAACATACTGAGTGACTTTTACATGCCAGGTGCAGTGCTAGGAGCTTAAAATGCATATCAATTAATCTGCACATCAATCCCGTGAGGAAGGTACTATTACTGTGCCCATTATACAGATAAGGAGATTGAGACAATGTCCCAGGGTCCACTCAATGCGAAAGTGAGAGTGGGAACCCAGGCAGTTCCAGGCTCTGGAGTCCCAGCGTCCACGCAGGTCTTTAACAGCAGCGGAATATTTCATACCCTGGGTGATAATAACTGAGGCAACCATCTCCCTACTGGGTAGGTGTTTGGGTGTGTCATTTTTCAATATAACCAACAACCAACTTCCTTACACATGACTCTCTGAGAACATGTGAGAATATTTTGCCAGAGAGAATTCTGGAAGTGAAAACTGCTGAGTCAGAAGGTATCCTAGTCTGGGTTTTTTTTGTTTGTTTTTTGTTGTCATTTATTTTTGATTGTAGCCATCCTAAAGGGTGTGAGGTAGTATTGACAAAGCTTTTGAACAAAAAGTTGGAGAAGGAAGCCAGCTTCATACCTCATGCCTGTAATCCCAGCACTTTGGGAGGGTTACTTGAGGCCAGGAGTTCAAGACGAGCCTGGGCAATATAGTAAGACCCCTGTCTCTACAAAAAATTAAAAAATTAGCCAGATGGGGTGGCTTGCACCTGTAGTCCCAGCCACTCAGGAGGCTGAGGCAGGAGGATACATCTATAGCTACATCTATAGCAATTCACTTCCCCTCTTTGAGCCTCAGTTTCCCCATCTGTAAAATGGGAGTAATTATACCAACCCCATTGATGAAGGAAACAAACGCTATTACAGGTGTGCAAACCTTCCCTCCTCAGAGACCCTCCCCAGAAAGTACTGATTCCTCCCACTCCCACTCCCTTTTATCACACCACTCACTCTTCTGCCTTCACAGCAGTTATCACAATCGGTAATTATTCTGTTCATTTCCTTGTTTACTGAATTTTTTTTGTCTGCATTTCCTTGCATTTGCCCTGAGCCCGGCTCCATAGTGGGGGCTTAATCCATGTGTGTTGAAGACTGCTTGGATGACAAAAATGCTTTTGTGTAGCCTTTACGACACTATTGCAAGGTAAAGGAAACGATTCCCATTTAACAGATGGGTGAGCTTTGGCCCTGGGGTCAAATCCAGCCCACCACCTGGTTTTGCACAGCCTGCAAGCCAAGGTAATTTTTACAGTTTTAAATGGCTGGAAAACATACATCAAAGGAAGACTATTTCATGAGACATCAAATTGTATACAATTCAAGGACCCATAATTATTTACTGGGGCACAGCCAGGGCCATTCATTTACGTGCTGTCTGCCGCTGCTCTGGTGCTGTAAGGACAGAATGATCAGTTGCAGAGACCGTGCGGCCTACGGAGCCAGAAGTGTTCACTCTCTGGACTTCTACAGAGAAAGTTCGCACCTGAGGTTGGAGCGTTTGGTGTGTGCATCCCAACTCAGGCCTGGGAATTTCCAGCAACTATTCCCACCAAGAAAATGCAGATGAATGTCCCAGATTTCTGCTCTGAGACCCCCTCCTGCCTCCTCAGCACCCAGCTCCCACCCAAAACCATAAGTCAGGCTGGGCTCTCTCCATACTGGGAAGCGGGGTGGTTCAGCCTGCCCCTAAGCCCAGGCCTGCGGCTCTGCTGGGGCTCAGGAATTTCCCAGGGAGATAAGGTCACCCCAGGGCCTTCTGACAGAGAGGGGGGCCCCAGCCAAGAAGGGAGGACGCTGGATGGGGACCCAGGGAACCAGGCAGGCTGCCTACAACCACTTCCTCTTCTGCAGAGAACAGCAGCAGCAGCAATATTACTGGGGGGCAGACAGCTGCCCGCACTGAGCTCTTGATAACGAAACTGCCTAAAATCAGGTTGGAACCTAATTTTAGTCCTTCTAGACAGGTGACCTTGGGCAAGTAAATTAACCTCAGTTTTCTCCTCTGAACAAGGGGGGGCGATGACACCCACATGCCATGGATAAGGATGGGATGAGGAAGATGGAGCTCACATAGCAGAATCAGTACCTAGTAGGTGTTCAGTAAAAATCAGCGGCAATATCATCATCTAAGTTTTGAATTTTTATCTCTTAAATACTTGAATTCATCCCTTCCTTCCACCTGCACCAGTACAGTGAACAACTGCAGAGGTTCCCGTCTGGCCTCCCCACCTCCAATCTTACCAGAAGGTTCTTTTAAAAATGTCCCTCCTCCAGCTGTTGAAGAGCCCTCCTTTGCCCCCTTTTGTCCCTGCTGTCCTCTGCCCTCGTCAGTCTCCAGGCAAGCTGGACTGGTCAGCTGTCAGGTCCTGCATGGCCCAGACCCTCCTGGCCTTGGTCCACCTTCTGCATGTGCCGTTCCTGCTGGTTCACCACTCCTTTCCCCCTGGCTAATCCACATTCATCTGCTAATTAGTTCCCAAGATGCCTCCTCCAGGCAGCCCTCCTTGACTACTCCCAACCTAGGCTGGACCCCTCCGGTTGTTATAAGCTCTCATCACCCCAGGTCTTCTCCTTCTAAGCACTGACCATGTTTTGAAATCACCCAGTTGTCTGCAGGGTCATAGGATTGTTTAACATCTGCCCCCTGGCCCCACCGAAAGTCTCGCATGGTGCCTGGCACATAGTAGGTCCTCATCCCTGTTTCGCCACACACTGTACTGGGCATCATCTCATTCACTTGCCTTCATAAGAGAACTAGGGGGTTGGCACCATTGTTTCCACTTCACAGGTGAGAAAACGGAGGCACAGAGAGGCAAAGTGACTTGTCCAAGGGCACACAGCTGACCACAGCTAGGTGGTTTCAGAGTCAGCTCTGCCTGAAAGTCACTAGCTGAAGCTCCTGGGGGAACTGTCCAGCCGGGCAGAGGCACCCGCCTCTTCCTATCCTCTTCCCGACTTCCTGCCCTCCCGGTGGCTCCATCTCTGTGACAGCAGAGTGAGTCAGCAGGGCGGCTCCCCAAATCTGGCCTCAGAATCATATTCCAGCACAGCCTGCCACGTCCCGTCCCCAGCCAAACATCCCTCACCCCGGGTCCCCCAGGACTTGTCCTCAGCTCTCTGCCCAGGCGTGGTGGCGGTGGTGTCGCTCTGAGTCTGGGGTGGGTGACTTTTCTCTCCCCTCCGAGTCCCTTCCCAGCCTCCTTCCTGAGTCACCAACCCTGTCCCAGGAAACCTGGAGAGGCGCTGGACAGGAAAGGGTTGCAAACTCACGCCTTGGGGGCCTGGCAGATCATATAAATGTCTAAAACCGCAGAGGCCACTGAGAACTGCGGTGGACTGGCAGGTGCAGACCCTGCCGAAGGGCACTCAAGTCACAAAGCAAAAAACAACCCCTCCACCCTGCAGAAAAACAAAAGAAACCGCAGCGGCCAGACAAGTCCGTGCACCTGATTTGGCCCCTGGGCCGCCAGCTTTCAACCCTGTGCCGGTAGGACTGGCGTGGAGAACAGGGACAGCTGAGTGGATGTTGGCGCCACATTGCGGTGTGACATTCAGCAAGCCGCTTGACGTCTCTAGGCCTTGATTTCCTCATCTTTAGCACGGTCTTTATCAAACCTGTCTGGCCACTGTCACCTTGGGGCCACATATGTTTGGTTACCTCTTCTGCACTCTAACACAGGAACACAGTCCCCACGGACTCCATGAAGAAGCCATGCAAAGACACAACTAGGACATCAACGGAACACACTTAAAACTTTTAGGTTTTGTTAATTACACCCATCAAGAAAGGCTTGGGTTTTTATAATCTAGAGGCCCCTCCCCAAATGTTGCTACCTGCAGCCAGACCCAAAGGGCGTGGGTTTCCAAAGGCGCAGACGCTGGATGGGGAGAATCGCATGTCTGCCACCAGGATGCCAACCCAGGAGCAGAAAAGTAACCGGCATCTCCCAAAGGCCCCTTGGTGTTGTGGCAGCTGCTTAGCAAGGCCAGGTGGCACAGTGGTTGCGAGCCCAAGGCTCTGAAGCACGCTGACTGGGTTCAAATCCTGGTTCCCCACTTTACGGCTGTGTGATTTTAGACAAATCATTTAACTTCTCTGTGCTCTAGTTTCCTCCTCTATAAAATGAGGCAGGGGTTGGCAAACCCTTTCTATAAAGGGCCAAATATATATATATATTCCTCCGTGGGCCACTCGACTCTTACTGTAGTGTGAAAAAGCAACTGCCCATAATACATAAATGAATGGGCTGTGTTCCAATCAAACTGTATTTTTGGACACTGAAATTTGAATTTCATATGATTTTCATGTGTCATGCAATAGCGTTCTTTTTTCCCCACAACCATTGGAAAATATAAAAACCATTCTTAGTTCCTGGGCTGAACAAAAGCCAGCAGTCACTAAATTTGACCTGTGGGCTGCGGTGCTGACCTGAGATGAGGGATTGAATAAATTAACTCATGTGCTCAGAAGAGCGCCTCATACATAGTTTGTGCTCCGTAAAATTAGCTTTAATTACTCCTTTTTCCAGAAGGGAAAACTGAGCTCCCTGCACCTACTGTTTTGGCTCCCTCCCCGCTCCAAGGGTCAGCCCCAAAGGTTCGGCCTTTTTTTGACCACATAACACACTTGTCACATCTGTTCTAAGAAGGACTTTTTTTTCTAGAGCAACCCTCCTGTGCTCTAACTCCTCCCATGGCTCCCATCTTACTCCTACTAACAGCCCAAGTGTGCAGTGGCCCACAGGGCCCCATGTGATTTGCCCCTGTTATCCCTTCTGCTTCGTCCCCCCACCCACCCCCTTGCTCACTGTTCCAGCCAATCTGTGAAACATGCCATTCTGTTCCTGCCCCAGGGCCTTTGCATCTGCTGTTCCCTCTGCCCAGACTGCTTCTCCCCTAGAGCTTCATAAGCCATTCAGGTCTTGATCAAAATGTTACCTCCTCAGAGAGGCCTTCCCTGGCAGCCTGAGGGAAAGCAGGGTCCTCTTCCTTATCTCTTTTCGTCCTATCCCCCTGTTCTGCTTTCTGTTTTACGCTCCACCAAGTGGAATTATCCTGTGAATTCATTTGTTGACTTGCTTCTCATCCATGTCCCACACTACAGTGGAAGCTCCATGAGGGCAGGGACCATCTACCTGCTCCCTGCTATACCTCCAGCCATGGCACCGGCCCTGGCACACAGTAGGTGCTCAATAAACACTTGTGGCATGAACGACTACTCACAAAGGCCTTTCCCAGCCTGCAGGCTCCCTGGATGGGGGGGGCGGGGGGGGGAACTTCTAGAAGAGTAGCCGCCCCTGTCTGTCCTGGGAGCTGGGGGAGGGGAGGGGAAAGGATTCAGCCTGAGGCAGTCATGAGTTCACACTCCGGCTCTGCCACTCCCCTCACCACCACCTTCACCTCGCTGAACCTCAGCATCCTCATCTATAGCACAGAGATAATCACACCCGCCTCCGGGGTCTGGGGCAGGATTTGGCGAGTTGGGCACAGAGATTATCTGGCACAAACCACAGACCACCCAGCTTTCCCGGCCCCAAGGAGCACACCCCAAGAGGCAGCACTCGATTTTATAATTGCACAAACCACAAACCACTTTCCCGTCTGTAAAATGGGCTTAATTGCCTGTTCGCCTGCCTTAGAGCGTGCACGTGAAGCCACTCTGCAGCCTCATCAAGTCGGTGTGGGCCCTAAACGCTCGCAGCCCGTCAGTGTGAGTTTGGGATCCCCGCCAAGAAAACACGTGGCGAGAACTCCAGCCCTTTGCAGCTGGCGCGGCCTCTAGGAGGTCATCTCGGGCAGTCCTCTGCCTTCATTCTTTCACTCTGGATGTGCTGTGACCTCTCCTCCCCTTACAGACATCATCGTGGAATGATACAGGCTCCCTGTCACCTGTCTGCGGGGCCCATACCCTCCCTGGCCTGGGAGGAAGCCTCCGTGCCTCTGACCCCAGCGTGCTCAACAGCCCGCCCTCGGTGCTTCCCACGCAGGTCGCAGCAACACCAGACCCTCGGCCTGTCAGCCCAGAAACCTGGTGCCATCTGTGACTCCTGTCCTTGTCCCACCACTACACCCCTCCATCAGTACGTCCTGCTCACTGTGCCTCCAACGTTTATTCCAAATCCCACCTCTTCTTTCCCATCCCCCACACCCACCATCACTCTCCCGGGGGGCCGCTGGAGCCTCCCCACTGGTCTCCCTGCCACCACCCTCTCCCCTGTCAATCCATTCTCCACAGAGCAGCCAGAAAGATCAGATTTTGACATTCCTCTGCTTGAAAACCTCCACTGGCTTCCCACCGTCATAAAACAATTCTCACCTCCTAGCCTCATCCTATAAAGCCTTTTGTAATCTGGCCATCTTCCTCTCTTAATGTTCTTCCCCTAACTTCCCCTGTTCCAGCCATGCTGTTCTAAGAACACATGAAGCTTGCTCGTGCCGCAGGGCCTTTGAACTTGCTGTTCTCTTTGCCCATAATGCGCATACCCCAGATGTCTATGTAGGTGGCTTCCTCTCTCCATTCAGGGCCTTGGCTCAAAGATCACTTCCTCACAGAAGCCACCTGTGACCACCCAATCTGAAACAGTTGGCAATGCTCACACCCTCCTCCCATATCATTTTATCTACTGTTCTCAGTGCACTTAGCACACCACCACCTGAAATTCATGTTTACCTCTATCTGTCTGCCCAGGAGACAAGGAGCTCCCTGGCAGCAGTGATTTTTGTCTATATTGTCCCCTGGTCAATCCCAGGGTTCAGCCAGTGCCTGGCACATACTAGGTGCTCAATAAATATTTGTCAGTTGGAGGCATACACCCCCACTCAACCCCGGCTTCCTGCCTGGATACTCACGTCTTCTACGGGGGTCTGGTGCACACCTAAGTCTGGGAACTGGGGGCTAATGTGGCCCCCTGTAGACAGGCCCCTGGCCCCAGACACCGTCTCCACCATCAGCGGCACACAGAGCAAACCCTGCACCTGGCACAGACGCAGCCATCTGCCGGCCATCGGCCCCCACGGGGCCTGGGCCTCACTGTCCACTTCCCCTTCTGCAGTAGTTCAGTTCCAAACAGCTGGTGGCTCCAGTGACCTGCAGGGTAGAGCTGAGAAGCGGGGACAGTGTCACTGAAGACCCTCAGACCTAGCAAGAAGGGCCTGAAAATTTTTTTCAACTAAGGAACTTCCCTCCCTCCCTCCTCCCCCAGCAAAGGAAAGCTGATGGGGAAACAGTCTGCGTGGAGTCACATGGGGGAGCCAGGGCTGTGCTCGCTCGGCACGCACAGCAGATGTGACCCAGCCCGACACCAGGACGTCAGGGCTGGAAGGGACGAGGGACTTCAGACCGGATTCAGAGACTCCTGACGCTGGGGCCAGATGGGTGAGATAAATACGGGAAGGGGGCAGTGGTGAGGACCGGGCAAGGCCTCTCAAAACAAAGAAAACACACCCCTAGGGAGGGACCTGGCTTCTGGGCCACCAGTCTGAGACCTAGAGAGTCTAGCCTGGCACATTGTAAGGAGCCTACTAAGCAATGCTGTTGTTCTGTGTGTTATAAGAAACCAAGCACTTTACGCGGATGACCTCATTTAATTCCCACAACAGGCTGAGGGGGGAGCTACTATTATTATTCCCATTTTACAGATGAGCAAACTGAGGCACAGCGAGGTGAACCCAGGCCTGTTTCCTCACCCTCAGCCACTGCACCATGCCTCCCTAATCCAGTCCTCAGAACAATTCTGGAGATTTTATTGTCCTCGCCCTACAGAGGGGACAGTGGGGCTCAGAGGAGTGAGGTAACCTGCACAAGGCACACAGGAAAGAGGTCACGAAGCCAACGGCTCTTTCGATGGGGAAATTGAGGCCCAGGGGGAAGTGAATTGCTCAAAGTCACACAGCCCCTTAGCAGCAGAGCTGGGCTGGTCTCTAGCAACTGCCTCTTCCCTCAACACCAGGGCAAAAATGGCTTCGATTTCTTCCAAAGAAATTAAACTGAAGGGAAAATAAAAGCCCTGGGCAAACTGAACTTCTTCTTTTGGCTTTTTTACATGTTCTATGATGGGTATGTTTTATTTTTGCAACCAGGAAAACTAAAGCTCATAAAACAACGTTGTTTTTTTGTAAGTCTTTGCAGAGACATTTCTCAACGTCCTGGCAGCCTGAGGGGAGGGGAGGAGGAGGACAGGGGGACACAGAAGGGCGCCTGTCCCAGCAGCGGTTCCTCACCTGCTGACACAAAGACAGGGCCCTTCTCTTTTCTGTGGTTCTGAACGACTCAAGTGCAGTCCGTGCTACTCGCTACTGTGCTTGGCACCGACTTGAAACCGGACACTCCCAGTTTCCTATGCGTCTCAGTCACTTACTATCTGTGCAGCCTTGGGGTGGTCACTTCACCTCTCTGAGCCTCTGATTGCTCATCTGTAAAATGACACAAATGCGACCAAGGGGGCATACAGTAAGAGATCAATAAATGCTCATCATACAGTAAGAGCTCAATAAATACTCATGCCCTTAGTGTCCCCAACACATGAGGATCAGCATGAATCTCCTCTCTCCTAGCCGCCAAATTCTTTTACTTATTCAATAGTGAGCATTTATGGAACGCCTCCTGTATGCCCCCGTCCCTGTGCCAAGAGCTTGGAAGGTCTGCAGACCCGATGGGAAGGGGCAGGGGCGGGAAATCGGGGCTGCGCTTTCTAGGGACGAGGCCCCGGGAACATCTCCGTGCTGTTTCCCAGCTGGACGGGTGTTGAGGGGCTGAAGTCGGGTGCCCGGGTCCTCCGTTGGCGCCCGCGCGGGCGGGGGCTCTTCTTACCTCGGGCCGGGCCTGGGACACGCAAACTCGGAACCTCCACTCAGCCGGGCCTCGCGGCCTTCCCGGTCCCCGCCCGCCGGGCGCCCCGCCTGCTGCAGCGCCCCGGCTCGCACCCAGCTGGTCCTGCGCCCGCCCGGCTCGCCCCGCCCGGCCCCGCCCCCGGCCCCGCCCCCGCGTCTCGCCCCGCCCCTTCCCTTAAAGGCACAGGCTCCCGGGGCAGGACCCGAGGTTCTTCCAAGGCACTCCGTGTGCCTTTCCGTCCCGCTGTCTGTGAGTAGACGGATAGTTAGAGGGCGAAACCGGGAGATTCAATTCCCGAGGGTGGGGAGGGCACGAGGGTGTCAAACTGCTTCTGGTAATGAATGGTGAGGAGTAGCCAAGAAGACTCCCAGGTGGAGAAAGCCCCGCGCTATCCACGAATATTGTCTGCCTGCCTGAAATGCCTCCATGTTAGGTTCTAACTGGGTTCAGCATTCCCCTCTAGCAGCATCAATTTTAAAAGAATATGGGCCAGGCACAGTGGCTCACGACTGTAATTGCAGCAGTTTGGGAGGCCGAGGCTTGAGGCCAGGAGTTCCAGACTAGCCTGGGCAACATAGCAAGACCCTTCCCTGCCCGCCTCACCCCCGTCTCTATAAAAAAGTAGCTGGGTGCGGTGGCCTATGCCTGTAGTTCTAGCTACTCGGGAGGCTGAGGCAGGAGGATCCCTTGAGCCCAGGAGTTTGAGGTTGCTGTGAGCTAGGCTGACGCCACGGCACTCACTCTAGCCCGGGCAACAAAGCGAGACTCTGTCTCAAAAAACAAAAAACAAGCAAAAAAACCCCAGCACCTATAGGGTACTCATTGGGCTGTGGTGAGGATTCATTGGATTACATATGTAAAGAACCCATAGCACAGTGCTTGGTATTTGTATTAATAAAAATCAAATAAATGGCTGAGTGTGGTGGCTCACACCTGTAATCCCAGCATTGCAGGAGGCTGAGGTGGGAGGATCACTTGAGGCCAGGAGTTCGAGGTTACAAGGAGCTATGATTGCACCACTGCACTCCAGCCTGGGGTCAAAGGCCATGCACTGGGGCAATGCTGTCACAGCAGTGGGACCCTACCTAGCACTGAGCGGGCTCTGGGTGCTTTTCGGCCTGGCTGGTGGCCTTGGATGGCGGGGACCTCAAAAACTGGCTGGAATGGGAGGAGCCTTGGATGGGAGCCAGGGGCAGGTGGACAGGCCAAGACCCCCAGGTGTGAATCTGCACTTTGTCTGCAGCCATGAGCAAGAGAGGCTTCCATTTCTTCCAGGCTCAGAGAGGTGAGATCACTTTCCTAAGGTCACACAGCCAGCAAATGATGCAGCTGGGATTTGAACCCAAGCCTGTCTGAATCTCCAACTGCATGCTCCTGTCAAAGGCAAAATAAAGATGTGGAGACGAATCTCTAAACTTAGCGTTTTGCATGGGAGGCAAGAAGGGCCATGTTGGCATACACACACAGACTGCTGTCTTTGACGTGCCGGTAGAATAAAGACAAAGTTGGAGGCTTTATAAAAAGGCAAAATGTTATGTTGTGTTTTTCCAGAAAGTACAGCAGCACTAGTAAAGGTTTGGGAAGCTGGAAGCTCTTCTGGGTGAGTGACAGTGGCAGTAAAACTGCTCGCAGAGGGGTTGGGAGGGGCATGGGCAATATACTTAACCAGAATGGTTGTACCCCCATAATAAGCTATAATAAATAAAAAAAAAAAAGAAGGAAAAAAAAAACTGCTCGCAGAGTTGCAGGAGGGTATTTCAGGAGCTGTCAGATAAAATGGGTTTCAGGTTACAACAGGCACTTTCCCCAGTTGGGCTTGTGGAAAATGTAATTCTTAGAGCAGGTGCTATGTGTCCCCAAGTGCTTCCCCCCGCCCACCGCCTGGCCCCCTTAACTGTGATGCAGTTGGGTGTGACAAGAATGATCCAATTTGTACAATCAACTTTCACGCTGCTAACCATTGCCCTACCCTGTCTGGCTGATGAAAATGCCGATTGCCCTTTCTTCCGCTTGGCGGTTTATTAGTCCACAGTGGGCCTGTGAGCCGAATGCCAAGAAGTGTCACCCAGAATTCTCTATGAGCAGCCTTGGACAAATGCAGGGTGCCTAGAAGGCATCCTCGATGCTGATGAATAACATTGAGCGCCACTGAGTTTCAGGGGCCGTGCAAGGCTCTTAATCCTTCCTGGCAGCCCTGCCAGGAAGGCCCTTTTGATGATGAGTAAACTGAGGCACAGAATGATGACGTCACAGAATGATGACGTGAGGGTAGGAGGGTTGGAGTGGGGACGTGGTTGGGAATTTGTGGGGCGCGCGCCCCCTGGTGGCCATAATGGGCGGCGTCCGTCGTGCTGCAGGACCAAGTTCAAATCCCTATTCTGACCTTTCCTAGTTGTGTGACCTAGACAAGTCACTTTGCCTGCTCCGGCCTCAGTTTTCCCATCTGTAAAATGGGGATAGCAATAGTGGAAACTTCTTGGGTGGCTATTAGGGTCCTGTGATAGAAAGTGTTCACAGCCAGTGATTAACAAATGGTAGCAATGACTGGTTTTAATAATGTTTAATAAAAATTATAGGAGTCCGTTGTTTTGGATCAAGCTCCTGCAGTAGGCTCCGACAGACTAGACTAAAAATCAAAATGGAGAGTTACCCACGCTGAGGTTTTCCACGTCACCAAACTGAAACTGAGTTGTCATCTGGCATTCAGGGAAATTGGGGGAGAAAGATAACTGGCCCAATTTCCCAAACAGGCCAGCTTCAATCTTCAGTGGGCGTGATAATGCAGCTCCTTCTGTTTTAATCCTTACATCAAAGAGTAACCTGATGTTAACAAGTCAGGTAGCTTTCTATAGTTCTGTCTCCTGCCTTACGAGGAAAATGACTTTGAAATGACCAGTCGGGTTTTTTGTTCTCTGTTTCTGCCTTCTTCAGACCCTTCTCTGTCTATGAAGCCGATCTTTGCTCAGCTCATTGGAATACTTAGTCCATTTTATGGAATGAAGTGTTGCAGGATTCTAGAATCACACCAGTTGGGATCTTTAAACTATATTTTGTTGCAATTTTGTCTTTTAACAATACCATAGGAGTGATTCCTTTCCAAAGGATGGGGAGGGCTGCAATGCCCCTCCAGCTCGGCTCACCCAGGGTAGGGGGAGTGAGGGTGTGGCACCTTCAAAGTGTTGGACAGCTACTTTGTGGGCTGGGCACGGTGGCTCACGCCTGAAATCCCAGCACTTTAGGAGGCTGAGGCAGGAGGATCGATTGAGCCCAGGAGGTGGAGACCAGCCTGTACCATGAATTGTCTGTTCCTGTTTTGGGCCCATTTTTTTCTCACAGTTTTTCAGATTTTTCCCCTCAAATTTTAAGAATTCTTCATATACTAGGAGTTTTAGCCCTTTTTCTGTGATACATAATTTTTTCTCCCAGTTTATCAGTTGTCTTTTGACTTTGCTTATGGAGTGTTTTGACATTTACAAGTTTAAAAATTATGTAATTAAATGCATTAATCTTTTATTACATCTAGGTTTTGAGTCATAGTTAGTCTTTTCTCACACACAAGATGCGAAGGAATTCACTCATGTTTTCCTTTAGTACTGCATAGTTTCATGTTCTACACTGAGATTCTGATCAATTAGGAGTTTATTCTTGTTCGTGGTGTGAGGTATGGATCCTGGATTAAAAAAGAAAAACAGGGCACTTGGGGACAATAGGAAAAACTGGAATAAAAACCCCCGCATTAGGTAATTCCATTAAATAAATGGTAAAAAATAGTGTGAAATACATGTTCCGAGTGTTATCATGGTATTGTCATTATGCAGGATAATGTCTTTGCTGTTAGGAAACACATGCGGCAGTATTTAGGCTTGACATGTCACAATGTCTTCAATAAACTCTCAAATAGTTCCGCAAAATTATATGTATAGAGATTGTCAATGTGACAAAATATTAGCAACCGATAGGGGGTATGTGAGTATTTACTGTACTATTCTTGCAGCCTTTCTCGAGGTTTGAAAATTTGCAAAGTAAAAAGTGTGCGTGTTCCTTCATGTTGAATCAGAAAGAAGAAGGAAAAAAAAAAGAAAAAAAAAAAAAAAGTGTGCGTGGTGGGGGAGTGCGCTAAACTGGGTTTGCATAGGTGGAAAGGGCGCCAGGGCCCTTTAAGGTGGGCCCCGCCTCCTACGTGGCATACCGGGCCCCGCCCACCTCGGAAGAGTTGGCCCAAGCCCCGCCCCGCCCGCCCTCGGCCCCGTCCGCGCCCCACGGCGGGCGCAGTCACGTGACTTGGGCTGCTGCGCGGCGGTCCGCGCGGTCATGGTGGCCCCGATGTACCGCAGCCCGGGCGGCCGCCTGGCCCGGGCGTTGACGCGGGCGCTGGCGCTGGCCCTGGTGCTGGCCCTGCTGGTCGGGCTGTTCCTGAGCGGCCTGGCGGGCGCGATCCCGGCCCCAGGGGACGGCCGGGCGTGGGACGGGCAGGTCCCACCCGCCTTCCACAGCCGCTCCGTGCTCCTGGACGCTTCGACCGGCCAGCTGCGGCTGGTGGACGGCCGCCACCCCGACGCCGTGGCCTGGGCCAACCTCACCAACGCCATCCACGAGACCGGGTGAGGGTTGGCGACTCGGCGCGGGGTCGGCCGGGGGAGGGAGTGGGGGGCCGGCCTCTTGCCAGGTGAGAGCGCCCCTGCCTCCCGGGGTCACTTGCTCTTCTCCGAGGCTGCAGAAACGCCGTCTGGACCAGGTCCCTGGCTGGGAGGGGGCTAATGCAGCACCCCTCCCCTGGTGGGGGGCCTGTCCCTTGCCTTCAGCCCGTGGTGACAGTACTTCTGCCCCCGAGAGATCAGCTGCCCACCACTGAGGCCACTGTGCCTTCGTCTGGGTCAGGTCCCTGGCTGGTGGGTAATACAGTAGCTTCTGTCCCCTGGCGTGAGAGGTGGGGCAGCCTCCCAGGGGGCAAACTCTCACTTGCTGGGCTGTGGCTGGCTCGTGGGTGCCAGCCCCCTACCTCCATTCAACAACCGGGCAGCAGGACTGAGCCTGGATTCCAGCCCAGTCTGAAAGCAGAGGGTCTCTAAATTCACACAGTCCCAGATAGTACCCTTGCTGGGGCTCTGCTCCTCCCTTACCTTCTCCGTCCTGGTCCAGGGAGAAGTCCTTGGCCCTATACTATGGAGCCCAGTGCTCCGTGCTTGGCAGTCATCATCAGTCTCCTTATTGAGGGGACCCACGCTGTCTTTCTGATGTGTGAGTCTCACCTAACTCCCCCGCCTGTCTGGGCTCCCACTTCCCCATCTGTGGCCCAGATTTTGAGAATGTACTGTAGTTGGGGGGTGATGTGGTGCCCTTCCTAGGCCTGTACAAGGGCTTGTGCTGTTCATTTATTCATTCTCCTGGTGCTTGGCCCAAGGGACACGGAGCTGAGCAGGGTTGGGGTTCCTACCCAGTGGGAGAGACAGACAGCAGCAAAAGGGAGACCCGAGTGACCAGGGCCAGGGCCCTGGATCCAGGCTGTGCTGGGAGATCTTAGGGAACCCTGTGTGCCCCCCACCCCACCCTGGCCCCTAACCATTTTGCTGGTATGCATTGACTTCTGCAGGTGCTGGGGAGACACAGGAGGCTGAGGACACCCCCCCCATTCTGGTGGGATATGGGGGGTATCAGATAGATGGGAGAACTGGGGGAGAGATTTGCTACAGACACAGGAGCTTGGTGGGGCCAATCTGGGAAGGCTCCCAGGGAGAGGAAGCCACAAAGTGGGCTGGCATCTATGGAGAGAACTGAAGCTTTGTGGCTGGCCACAGGGTCTGCCAGGACTCTGGCATCTAGCAACCCATTCTCTGCTGACTCACACATGTTTTGGGGCCTGCTTAGCAGAGCTGGAAGGATATGGCAAGTCTCTGCTGGATGCTAGCCAGGGGATGAGGCACAGGGTGAGGCCAGCATGGGGAGGGGGCTTTGCCCTGAGGAGCCCCCCACTGGCCTGTGTTGCTCCCGGTTATGGTAAATATGGAAGTGGAGAGAGGGCTTCCTTGATTGTGCTGGATAGAAAGTTTTCCCAGGCTCAGCCCCACTGCTGTGTGACCTCAGGCAAGTGACTTCACTTCTCTGAGCCTCAGTTCCCACATCTGTAAAGTAGGGAGAATAACACCTATGTCATAGGGTCTTTGGAGCAATTTAGAGAGATAAGTAAACATGTGACATGCTTAGCACAGTGCCTGGGGGCTGTCATCATTCCCCATAGCAGGGCTTCGCTAAAGACCCCCACAGCTCCATCCTGCTGGCCCTGACGGTCTTTGCTTTGGAACATTCAGAACTCAGGCTTCCCTCTTTTACTTTCTCTCTTCTGTTCACCTGGCAAGCTCCTATGTAAACTTCAAAACCCAGAATAGCTGTCACCTCTTCCGTGAAGGCTTCATTGATTTTACTCAGGTAGTAGCAACACATTTCCTTAGGATACCCCCTTGACACTTTATTCCCTTTTTCATCATAGTAGTTACCCTGTGGTGTCATTATCTGGTTCCCCCTGTGAGACTTGCGAAGGCCAGGGCTGAATGTCATTCATCCTCACGTACCCTCAGTGTCTGGCACCCAGCAGGCACTCAGAGGGTACTTGCTGATTTATCGGGTGTGGGTCCTTTGAGTCTTTCCCTTTCCATAATCTTCTCTGGGGCTGAGCTATTCCTGTCCTGGAGCTGATCAGTGGCTTTGTAGCCAGGTTCCCACGAGACAGCCCTGGCTGAGCCTGACTGTCCCATCTTATGGCCTCTTTGAGGTCTCTTTGGTATCTTCCTGTTGCCCTCACCTTCTTAATAGAAATGGTCTTAAAAAATGCTTTCCACCTAGTTGTAGTAGTGAGGGCATTTTGAGGGCAAAAAGTGAATACTTTTGTGTCCTTGGAGCAAAAATGAAATCTGGATCATAAAGGAAAAGATTGCTAGATCTGGCTGCACAAAAACAAACACTTCTATATGGCAAGAACAAATGCAAAAATCAATTAAAATACAAACATATTTTCAATATTAGTGATACGCAGAGGGCTAATATATATAGAATTTCACCAACCAATAACAAAAGAGTTTTTTAAAAACCCAAGGAAGAAAAAAAGGTTAAAGGATATGAACCCCAGAACTGTAAATGACCGATAAAAATAAGAAAATATACTCATATATAACTTAACTAATTAAAGAATTACAGTTCATTAAAACAACATGATGGAATTTTTCAACTCTCACCTTGGCGAAGATGAAAAACTTTGCTAGGAATCATTTTAAGTGAGGGAGGGGGCAAACAGGAGTTTGCTCATGGGAGAGAGGCAGTCTCGGACCCACCCCATAGCAGACCTCCCAATCGACCCCCTGACAAGGGCTTCAGGTGACCAGGACGTACACCAGAGTCCGAGAAGTGCTGCTTCAGAGGAGTGGGAGCCAGCCTGCCTGGAATCGAATCCTGCCCCTGCCAGCTCTGTGACCCTTCAAGCGTATCAGCTAGTATCGGGCACCAGTGCTGTGTAACAAACCAGCCCCAAACTCAGTGGCTTCAACCAATAGCGTTGAGCCTCGTGGCTCCATAGGGCGGCTGGGGCGGCTCTGCTTCACGCTGCAGACCTGGTCTGCTCCACGTGGCTCTCGGGTTCTTGTGACCAGTGTGCTGGCCGGGCACGTCCTTTGAGTGGCGATGGCAGAGGCACAAAGGGCAGGTGGAAACATGAGAGGCCTCCCAAAGGCTGATCTTGTAGCTGGCACACTCCCACTTCCACCCGGCCAAAGCATGAGGCGTCCGAGCCAGATCAAGGTGCCGGCAAGGAAGGATGCTTGGCCGTTGGCGGAGGAGTTGCGAAGTCCCCTAGCACAGGGTGTGCGTTCTGGGGTGGGGGGGTGGTCTACCACAGCAGGGACGTAACTCTGTGCTTTAATTTCCTCTTCGTCCTTACGATGGGGACAGTAATACCACCTGCCTCGTGGGACTGCAGGATTGTCATGGGGTTCAATGAGTTCGCAGACATGAAAGTGACTAGCGCATCGCCCAGCACAGAGGGGCCCCCAGTCGATGTTAGCGGGCGTTCTTGTGGGTGAGACAATGCAGGCGGGTGCAGCTTTTTGGGAGAGGCTCTCTGTCGATATCCGTTAAAATGGAAAATACACGTGTCCTTTGACCCAGCAGTTCCTCTTTTAGGGATTTAGCCTGGCAAACGGCTGTTGACCACTGTGTCAACAGTGGGGACAGCTGTGTGTCTAGCAGGGGGGCCCTGCCACTGACTGAGTGTCCCCTCCTTCCCCCCATCCAGGTGGGCCTTTCTGGAGCTGGGCACGAGTGGCAGCTACAATGACAGCCTGCAGGCCTACGCAGCCGGCGTGGTGGAAGCCGCTGTGTCCCAGGAGGTAAGGGCCATGGTGGGGACGTGGGGCTCCCAACCTGCCCCACCCCCAGGGTGTCCCCAGGGTACTTTGGGGTTTTTTTTGGGGGGGGGGTTGAGGTGTGTGCAGAGTGGGTCTCCTCACCCACGCCCACAGCCCTCCGTCTAGCTGGGGAGAAGAAAGCTCACATGCATTCTTTAAAAAACAACGCTAGGTACTATTTGATACGTAGAAAAACCACGTAACATAATCTAAGTTACGAAGCACAATAATAAAGTGAGTGCCCACACTGAAACCTAGAATGTTACCGATACCATTGAACACCCCTGGCCCCTGCTTCCTCTCCCCTCAGAGGCACCCACCACCCTAAATGTGATAGCTGTCATTCCCTTTCACTCACTCATTCATTCATTCTATTGACATATATAATTCACGTGCAATAAAGTGCACCAATTAAAAATGTTCACTGCTTTTTAGTGTATTCATAAGGTTGTGCAACCATCACCACTGTCTAATTCCAAGACGTTTTTGTCACCCCAGAAAGAAACCCCAGACCCATTGGCCAGTAACTGCCATTCCCCCTCCCGCAGGCCCTGGCACCCCCTAATCCACTTCCTGTCCCTATGGATTGGCCTGTTCTGGACATTAAGTGGAATCACACACTCTGTGCCCTTTTGTGACTAGCTTTTTCCACTTAGCATGTTTTCAGAATCCACCCATGTTGAGGCGTGTGTCAGTCAGTACCTCAGTCTTTTTTATTGCTGAGTAATATTCCATTGTGCAGACACACCACATTTCGTTTGCGCTTCCTCAGTGGGTGGGCGTCTGAGCTGCGTCCTCTCCCTCGCTCTTTTTTTTTCTTTTGAGACAGAGTCTCACTCTGTCACCCTGGCTAAAGTGCCGTGGCGTCAGCCTAGCTCACAGCAACCTCACACTCCTGGGCTCAAGCAATCCTCCTGCCTCAGCCTCCTGAGTAGCTGGGACTACAGGCATGTGCCACCATGCCCAGCTAATTTTTTCTATATATATTTTCTTTTAGCTGTCCAAATCCTTTCTTTTTATTTTTAGTAGAGACGGGGGTCTCGCTCTTGCTCAGGCTGGTCTCGAACTCCTGACCTCGAGTGATCCTCCTGCCTGCCTCGGTCTCCCAGAGTGCTAGGATTACAGGCGCGAGCCACGGTGCCCGGCCCAAATCCACGTCTTTTTGTGGGTTGTTGCCTCTTGGATTCACGACCTGGGTGACCTGGGGAAAATGGCTCACCAAGCTGTGCCTTGGTCTGCTCAACTGTGACGTGGGGATGGTGGTAATAGCAGCTTCCTTACAGCGCGGTTGTGAGGTTTGAACGTGTCGGTTTGTAAAAGGACGCTGTTAACATTAGCTGTGGGCCCCTGGCTGCTGCTCTGCAGAGCGACGGCGTCGGCCAGCTCTTGTCCCCCCGGGATGGCAGCGGGGGGTTTGCTGTGCAGGGCCGGGCCAGGCCGATCTTGGCTGGGCCCCCGATGCTTCTGCAGTGCGTGGGCAGGTCAGCGGGGGCAGCCGGCTGGCCCAGGACGGCCTCGTCCGTGTGTCTGGGGACCGGCTTTCCGGGGACGACTGGCCTATGTGGTCTGTCATCCCCAGCAGGTGAGCCGAGGCTCATTCATGTGGCACCTGGGCCGGAAGTGCTGAAGGCCTCTGGAGGTCCGGGTGACACTGGCACAGCGTTGTCTCGGCCCCGAGTCTGCAGGCATAATTGCTGTTGTGTTCACTCCTGTCCTCAGTGCTCAGAACAGCAAATAGTAGGTGCTCAAGAAACATTTGTTGACTGACAGACGGGCCGAGGACACGCTGGGGGCCCCAGCAACAGAGGAGGGGCAGCCTAGGCTATCTGGGCTTTGCTGCTAGCGGCTTTCAGAGGCGGGAGGCTTCGGAGGCGCAGGGACCTGATGGGGGCGGAGCTGGAGTGGGAGGGGCCCGGCGGGGAGAGGACCCGGCCGCCTGCCCCGCCCTGCCCATGTGCCCCCCCGCAGCTCATCTACATGCACTGGATGAACACGGTGGTGAACTACTGCGGCCCCTTCGAGTATGAGGTCGGCTACTGCGAGCGGCTCAAGAGCTTCCTGGAGGCCAACCTGGAGTGGATGCAGGAGGAGATGGCGCAGAACGCGGACTCCGCCTACTGGCACCAGGTGGGCCCGGCTGCCACGCTCCGCGGGGGTCGGGGCTGGAGCGGCTCGGCCACCCCTGAGGCGCCCAGGCCCCCAGCTGGCCACGTGTCCTGTCTCCAGCGCTGCTGGTCAGCCCCGTGGCGTGTCCAGCTGCACAGCCACCCCAGTCCCCATCATCATCCCCATCCCTCCTGGCTGACCAGCCACTGGGCCACCTGTCCAGTCTGCACGTGTCTGAACTTCTGTCTGTCCGCGTGTGTTTTTAGAGGGGCTAAAAACACAGCCGTAGTGCACCGTGGTACTCGCACACGGGGGAGGCCGCTCCATAGGTCGCTTCCGTGGCTGACAGAGAGGCCCGGCGGGGTGCAGTGGGAAAGTCAGTTCTTTATGAATTCCCTGAAAAGCCTCGGGACTTTGACTGTGAAGTGCACATGACAGGCTGGCCTGGAACATGGCCATCGATCCCTGGTAGTGCGTCCACCTGGCTCAGGCCGGGTTTGCATCATTTCCTTCAGTAGGATTTGTACTGCCCACCCACCTAGCTACTCACCCCTGACCTGTCCACTCACCCACTGCCCACGCACACACCCATCCGCCCATCCATTCCTCTGCCCCCAACCCGTCTACCCACCCACCCATTTATCCACCCGTTTAGTTGCCTGTCCTTTGCCCACCTGTCTGTCCATCCACCCTCACAAACCGCCTCCCGCTCACCTGCCCATACAGCCGTCAGACCCCGTCTTCACTCCCCATCCTCCTCATCACATCTGCTCCGTCTCTCCCTGTCTGCAGTCTCCCTGGGGCTGCCAGCGCTCTGGGATGACACCCATGCTCCTCCCTGCGACCTCGGCGCCACCTCCACCTCTCCCTCCCAGCTCCGTCTCCCACTCACCTCCTCCTCCCCCTGCTCCTGCCTCCCTGCCTGCTGGTGCCTCCTCTCAGGAGATGAGTTACCCCTGCCCCAGGGCCTTTGAACACCTGCTCCTGCTGCCCGGAACACTCCTCTCCCCCCACCCCTGCCACCTGGCTGCCCCTCCGCATTCCTCACCTCGCCTCACCCCTCCCTTTCTCACTGAAGGGAGAAACTCTAGCGAGGAATTCAGGGTCTGTCTTTTCAACTTAACTCTGAGCCCCCTAAAGCCATGTCTGCTTTGTCTACTGTGATGTCCCCAGTGCCTAGCAGTGTCTGGTGCACAGTAGGTGCTTTATAAATAAGACTTTGTCACGCATTTACAGATAAAGGAATGAATCCATCTTGTCCTGGTCACCCATTCCACGCACCTGGCTGGACACCTGTCCCTCCCGTTCATGCAGGCGATGGCTTCTCTCTCCGTCCTGCCTTCTACTTAACTTGGCAACTTGTCCTGCCTGTCTGTCCATCCACCCACCCACACGTCCGTCTGCTCACCCTCCCTCCATCCTGCAGATGTTTACCAAGTGCCCAGTGTGTGCCCAGCACAGGCCTTGAGAGGGACATGGTGCCGACAGTCCATGGTTACAGGATGTTGAGGCAAAGCAGTGACGGTGGGGAGAAGTCAGATGCATGAGGCAGGTGCCAGAGGCAGCGGCACAGGCAAGAACTGAAGTCAGAATAGGGAGCAGTTGGCAATGGGCCAGGCTAGACTGGGAGGCTTCCTGGAAGAGGTGGCTTTTGAACTAGGCTCTTAAGTAGAAGTGAGTTGGGGTCAACACAGGGTGAGGACATATAGTTAATTTATTGAAAGTAGGAGGGTAGTCAGCATGGAGGGTTGGGTGGTGGTTGGGCGGGGTCAGGGTAGAGCCTGCAGGGTGCCGCTGGGCCTCTCCATCTGAATGCCCAGACCAGAGCCCCCCGCCATTGGAGGAGAAGGTGTGAGCCTGGGGGAGAGGCCTCACCCTCCCTCTGCCCCCACCCCCTCCCCCAGGTGCGGCTGACCCTCCTGCAGCTGAAGGGCCTGGAGGACAGCTACGAAGGCCGTGTGACCTTCCCAACTGGGAATTTTACCATCAAACCCTTGGGCTTCCTGTAAGTGCCGCCCCCAGAGTGGACAGGGTGGGGGAAAGGGCCACGCACCTCCTAGACAGACCCAGGTTCTAGTACTGTCTTTGCCACTTCCTGGTTCCATGGCCTCGGTCCAAGCAGCTAACCTCCTGAGCCTCAGCCTTCTCCTCTGTGAAATGGGTACATAGCGGCACCCACAGCAGGCGCGGTAACCCTCCGGTGCCCTGGCCCCCCCCAGCCTGCTGCAGATCTCTGGGGACCTGGAAGACCTGGAGCCCGCCCTGAATAAGACCAAGACCAAGGCTTCCCTGGGCTCGGGCTCCTGCTCCGCCCTCATCAAGCTGCTGCCTGGCCAGAGTGACCTGCTCGTCGCCCACAACACCTGGAACAACTACCAGCATATGCTGCGCGTCATCAAGAAGTACTGGTTCCAGTTCCGGGAAGGCCCCCGGGGTAGGCGGATGTCGGGGGACACACAGGTGGGGGTGGGCCTGGGAGGTGTGGGCCTTGGCAGCCACGGGCCCCACCCCCCTTAAACACAGAGGTCCCCCTAGGGCCATTCCAAGGGGTCAGTTTGTTTTTTAACATGTTTATTTCCTTTCAAGTTTTTATTTTACAAGGTGGATCAGTTAGTTATCGCTACGTAACCAATCACGCCAGCATTTAAAACAGCAAAAGCTTAAACCCACGAGCATTTCTTTTTTGCTCCGGTGTCCGTGGGTCAGCAGGGTGCTTGTTACTTGGGGCCAAGCCAGGCCGGGCTCTCTGACGCTTCTGCAGTGCGCGGCAGGTCAGCTGGGGTGGCCGCCGGGCCCCGCGTGGCCTCGTTCCCACGTCTGGGGAACTGTCAGCTCGTCTTTCATCCCCAGCAGGCGAGCCCAGGCTTGTCCCTGTGGTGTCTGCGCAGGGACAGAGGCCTGGTTGACACTGGCACAACATTCTGTTATTTGAAGCAAGTCAGTGGCCAGGCCGCCTGAGGGGTGGCACTGCCAGATGTTTGCAGTGCCTCCTTCTCGGCCAAACCTAAGCACTCAGTGACGCCAGCAGGTGGCAAGGAGGTGTGGACGTGTACACCTCATGCACTGCTCCTGGAGCACGCGTTGGCACGGCCACTTTTAAGAGGAACCCAGCCGGAGTCTAATAAAATTCAAAATCTGTCACCCCACTGATCCAGCAGCTCCGATTCAGATCTGTCCCTAGAGAGACATTTCAGTTTCTGCACAAGGAACCACTGCCACAGTGGTTTGGTGACAACCTAATGTCCCTTCATTTAAATTTAAGTAAATTCAAAATTGACATTTATACAGGGCAGTGTACACAGCGTACGTGTACAACTTGGAGTTTTTGCTCATCGAACACTCCTACGTATATAGCACCCAGCTTGAGAAACGGAGCAGCCCCGGCCCCTGCAAGCACCTCTTGTGTTCCAGGCGCTGCCCACACGCCAGCGTAGTCATCTCTGTCCCGGTTTCTCACGGCAGAGCTTAGGTTTGCCGTTTTTGAACGTCAGATGAATGGGATCGTAATGGCACGTGCTCATTGTATCTGGCTTCTTTCGTTCCACATATCTGTGACATTAACCCAAATTATTGTGTGCAGCCGTAGCTCGTCATTCTCATTGCCATATAGCCATGAAATTTGTATCACGTCTTTTAAAAAACTACGTAAGGCATGCAGGTATGTTATAGGACATTGGAAGATCCAGCAAAATGCACTCACAGTGAAAATCACTAGAGTACCCCACAACCTGCGAGGGAAAATTTCTGCAAACATTTGGTTATGTTTTCATCTAGGCTTTTAAAAACTGTACCTCAGTTTTTTCATTTGTTGTCATTTATTTTTATTCTATGAGTAATACATAAATACATCGTCACAAATTCCAGCAGTACAGACGAAGAAGTGCATCTCCCTTGACGCTATTGCCCTGTTGGTTTGGATCCATCTAGATTTTGGGGGATGCATTTGTTTATTTTTGGAGATTGGATCTCACTATGTTGCCCCGGCTGGTCTCAAGCTCCTGGACTCAAGTGATCCTCCGACTTTAGCCTCCTGAGTAGCTGTTGGGACTACAGGTGTGAGCCACTATGCCTGGCCTTGGATGGACTTATATGTATATATATGTACCTTTTAAAAATTAATAGACTTTATTTTTCTTTTTCTTTTTTTTTTTTTTGCCATGCCATAGCTGAGGGGCCTTTATTGGATGTTTTTTTTTTTTTTTTGAGACAGAGTCTCGCTTTGTTGCCCGGGCTAGAGTGAGTGCCATGGCATCAGCCTAGCTCACAGCAATCTCAAACTCCTGGGCTTAAGCGATCCTTCTGTCTCAGCCTCCCGAGTAGCTGGGACTACAGGCATGCACCACCATGCCCGGCTAATTTTTTTTTTTCTATATGTATTTTTAGTTGGCCAGATAATTTCTTTCTATTTTTAGTAGAGACGGGGTCTCGCTCTTGCTCAGGCTGGTCTCGAACTCCTGAGTTCACACAATCCACCCGCCTCGGCCTCCCAGAGAGCTAGGATTACAGGCGTGAGCCACCACGCCCGGCCAATAGACTTTATTTTTAAGAAAAGTTTTAGGTTTATAGATACATTGAATAGATAGTACATAAAATTCCCATTTATTTATTTACTTATTTATTTATTCAATTTCTTATGTATTTATTTGTCTATCCATTCATTCATTTACTTACTTAACTATGTATCTATTTATGTATTCATTTATTTATGTATCCATTCATTCATTTATCTATCTATCTGTCTGTCTATTTATTTATTTATTTAGAAACAAGGTCTCACTCTTGCCCAGGCTGGTTTTGAACTCCTGCCCTCGAGCAATCCTCCTGCCTCAGCCTCCCGCAGTGTACCAGCATTTATGTTTACACGAGCACACGCACACACTTATATGTCAAAATGACCTCGTTTGCTAAGTGACAGAAGGGATGGAGTGGGGGCTTCCTCTGAGGCAGGCCTGCTTCCCGTCTTGAGACCCAAGTTTTGGGTCGGGGCGTGAGGGCCCTGCATGCGCCTGTCTGACCAGCGCCCCCCGGGCTCACTGTCCCCCCACAGAGGATGACCCCCTGGTTCCTGGCAACAAGGTGATCTTCTCTTCCTACCCCGGCGCCATCTTCTCTTGCGATGACTTCTACATCCTGGGCAGCGGGCTGGTGAGTCCCGTGTCGTGTCTCCTCTGTCCCTGGGGGTGTTGCTTCTCCAGCAGCTCCGGGCCAGCGGGGTTTATTCGAGCAGCCAGTGGGCACTGGGCAGCAGCCTGGTGCTGGGCGCTGGGCAGGAGCTGGGGCACAGAGGAGGATGAGGTGGACGCAGCCCCCGCCTGCTATCCTGGGCCCAGGCCTGGGCCCTGCCCTGGGACTTGGACCTCCACGAGGGCTTGTTGAAATGCAGACTCCCAGATCCCACCTGGGAAAACCTGCAGCTGGCCTGGGACTCTGCATTGCTGTCAGTGGCCTGGGGACCTTTGGGGGCATCCTTGACCTCAGTGGCTTCATTCTGTTTTTATGTATTCAGGATAAACCTCTCTCCTCTCTCCCCTGCCTTCCCGCTTGCTTTCCCTGGAACCCGCTGACCTGGCCAGGTTTTCTGAATAGAGCTTGTTTATAATGTGTTGTTTTTATCGTTTTTCCTGGCTGGGGTCCAGACTCACTTAGAAATCTGTTCCTGGCATCCCCAGCAAGCCCCACGATCGCCAGGGCAACGCTGCAGGGGCGAAAAAACATCACTTTAAAAAACACCCTCAGTGCAGAGGAGGCCAGCTCCCTGTGGGTCTGGGGGGGCTGGGGGGCTCTCTGGTCTGTCCTATTTCTTTGCTCTTCTTTCTTTTTTTCTTACAGGGTCTCACTCTGTTGCCCAGGCCAGAGTGCAGTGTCGTGTTCATAGCTCATTGTAATCTCAAACTCCTGGGCTCAAATGATCCTCCTGCTTCAGCCTCCCAAGTAGCTGGGACTACAGGCGTGTACCACCATGCCCAGCTAATTTTTAATTTTTTTGGTAGAGATGGGATCTTGCTATGTTGTCCAGGCTGGTCTCAAAGGTCCTGAAGCGATCCTCCCACCTTGGCCTCCCAAAGTGCTGGGATTACAGGCGTGAGCCACCGCACCTGGCCACTTTTTTCTAAGTGTGGAATGAGACATGAGAAGGGCAGGCATGAGAGGGAGGTAGCTGGAGGGGGACAATGGAAACAGTTTCTTCCGGTTACCTAGAAAGGGTCAGGGCAGGAAACTTCCCCTCCGTCTGGGTCCCTAACGGTTTTGTGCCAGGAACCCCTTTGGCAGTCTGGGAGGCGGGTGACACCCCCTTGCCTCTCCCACAGGTCACACTGGAGACCACCATTGGCAACAAGAACCCGCTGCTGTGGAAGTACGTGAGGCCCAGGGACTGTGTGCTGGAGTGGGTGCGCAACGTCGTGGCCAACCGCCTGGCTGTGGACGGGGACTCCTGGACAGACGTCTTCAAGAGGTTCAACAGTGGCACGTGAGTGGGCTCCTGGCCCTGTGGCCTTCCCGCCCCAAGTGATAGACCAACCTTCCCCTTAACACTCAGGCCTTGGGGGACCCTGTGTGGCACCAGGGCCACGTACCCCACACCCTCTGCAGAGCCCTCTCACGGATTGTCATTGGAGTTGCAAGAATCCTAGGGTCCCCTCCCTCATTTTATACATGGGGACACTGTAGCTCTGGGAGGAAAAAGATTTGTGCCTCCCAGGCAGGCTCCTGAGCCCAGGAAGGGGCCCTTGGAGGTGGACAGGGAGAGAACTCGGAACACGAGCGCTCTGGGCACAGGGGGCGGGCTGTTGGGGGCGGCTATGGGGGTGGCAGCACCTGTGAGCCAGAAACATTTGGGTCATGCAGGGTCTTGGGATGTCTGTCAGAGGAACTCACCTTTGTTCTGATAAGCACTAGGGAGCCATAGAATACTCTGGAACAGGCAAGCAGCATGACGAGAGAGGGGTTTGCAGACACCTGGTCAGGCTGCAGTGTCAGGGTGACAGTTGAATGGCCGGACACCCCCAGGCCCACTGCCCCTGGTTCCTGGCTGTGTGGGGCCCTGGGGGGCAGGGGGCACCGGGGCAGTGGCTCCAGGCTCTGCTCAGTCCCCATCCTTGGGCACGACAGGTACAACAACCAGTGGATGATCGTGGACTACAAGGCATTTGTCCCCGGCGGGCCCAGCCCGGGGAGCAAGGTTCTCACCGTCCTGGAGCAGATCCCGTGAGTGCCCTGGGAAAGGGGCAGGGTGCTCCGGGCAGGGGGAGCCGCCTGGGCAGAGGCCTGGCAGCTGGAGCCATGCGGGAAGGGGAGAGCCTAAGGCAAGTGGGGGGAGGGAGAGAGGGCCCTCCCTGATTGGGCTGCAGGCTCAGGACATAATCCATCCCCCAGGCAATGGGGAGCCACGGGGGTCCTTGAGCAGGGCAGTGCTCACGGGAGCCCCTTTTCCGACCACCTCTGCCCCATCTCTGCCGGTCCCAGGGGCATGGTGGTGGTGGCGGACAAGACCTCGGAGCTCTACCAGAAGACCTACTGGGCCAGCTACAACATACCGTACGTGCCCCTCCCGCTCCCCGTCGGCCTCACCCCTGCTCAGCCCTCCGTGTGGGTGAAGGCTCCTTCCCAGCGGATATTTTCCAGCCCACAGAGCACAGAAACCCCACCCTACCCCTTCTCTGGCCAGGAGAGCCCTGACAGTTTTGGGGCGTAGTTGTGTGGCTTAGGTCAGCATCTATGTGACCTCCCAGTGCTGGCACCCACAGCAGGGTGGCACGGGATGACCCACGCTCAGGGACTGACCGCTCCCAGGGTCTCCAGCTGGATCCGGAGCTGCAGAGCCTTCACCTTGGGGCTCACTTGTTTTACTTGGTTACCTGGTTTGAGCCTTAGCCTGCTACACGCGGTAGCTGTGTTTCCTGTGCCCATTTCACAGATGATGAAACTGAGGCTGGAGAGAGGGCCTAACTTTCCCAGGGTTCCCTGCTGGTCATTGGTGAAGCCAGGGTTTGAACCCATGTCTGTGGGACCCCAGAGTCCAAGCTCGGCCACCCTACCAAGCCACCTCCAGCACAAACAAAAATCGTGATTACTGCCGTCCCGATGTCTTAGTTGTTAGTGATAACGTTCTGGTGTGACCACGCCTCCAGGTCCCCGGCCACAGCGACAGCCTGGTGAGGCTGGTGTGGGTCGTGGGTGACAGTCCTTGTCCCCGGCAGGGCCTTTGAGACCGTGTTCAATGCCAGTGGACTGCAGGACCTGGTGGCCAAGTACGGGGACTGGTTTTCTTATGACGGGAGCCCCCGGGCCCAGATCTTCCGGCGGAACCAGTCGCTGGTGCAAGACATCGACTCCATGGTCCGGCTGATGAGGTGGGTGCTGGCCGGGTGGCGGGTGGGGGAGAGTGAGGCCGAGTCACGTGGCGCTTCCTGTGCACTTGCTTGTACCGACCTGTTCAGGCCTCACAGCCAGCCCGGGCCGGCGGTGGGGGGGTCAGATGCTGACCGGCCAGTGCCGCAACCACCGGCCTCACGGTGCAGGGAGGGCGCTGGACACCTGTGCTGGGCCCCGTGCTTGGTACTGGGAGGGACAGGCACAAAACCTGCTCCCCGCAGTCCCGGGGAGCACCCTGTCTCTCGGGAGGTGCAGAGACCCAAGAGTGCACACTGAGGTAGATGTCACTGTCGGATGCCCAGGAAATGTGACCAAGGGGCACACGGTGCCTCGCCTGGCTTGGGTGGGGGGCATGGAGGGCCTCCCCGAGGAAGGTGCCTGAGCAGAGAGCCGAGTGACGAGGGGGTGTGGGCCCCAGGCAGAGGGGCCAGCGTCAGCGCCGGCCTGGTGGCGGGAGGGGCTGGGCAAGTTGAAGGCTGGTGGCTGTGGCTTGGGGCTGCCGCCATGAGGGTTGGCCCTGTCCTCAGCCTCCCCTTCCTGTTGTGACTAGTGTTCTTGCCCGTCCCCCAGGTACAATGACTTCCTCCACGACCCCCTGTCACTGTGCAAGGCCTGCGACCCCCAGCCCAACGGGGAGAACGCCATCTCAGCCCGCTCCGACCTCAACCTGGCCAACGGCTCCTACCCTTTCTCTGCCCTGCGCCAGCGCTCCCACGGGGGCATCGACGTGAAGGTGCTGCCCCCGCCCTGGGGAGGGGGACGGGGTGGAGGGGCCCGGAAGGCCCGGTCAGAGCAGGACTGTGGTTGGGGTCAAGGTCAAGGTGACGGCGTGGTTGGGGGCCAGGTTCAGAAGTGGGCTCTGGGGTGAAGGCTAGCATGGGGACCAGGGCCCTGGCTCAGCCACCTGCTCTGCCCTGGCCCCCAGGTGACCAGCATGTCGCTGGCCAAGGCCCTGAGCCTGCTGGCGGTCAGCGGCCCCACGTGGGAGCAGGTGCCCCCGTTCCAGTGGAGCACCTCGCCGTTCAGCGGCCTGCTGCACATGGGCCAGCCCGACCTCTGGAAGTTCTCTCCCGTCCAGGTCTGGTGGGAATGAGGCCCCGCCGCTCTGCTGCCTTCGCCCCGCCGCCAGCCCGACCTCTGCCCCTCCCCCAAGAAGGGGGCTTGGCCCCTGCTGTGCACTGAGCTGGGACAGGGTCTGCCGGGATCCGGAGGGATCGGGATCGGATCGTTCTCTGGGCGGCTTCTGACTGGCTCTCCCCATCCCCAGAGCGTCTCCTCTGCCTCCCTGCGTCTCTCTGTCTCCTGCTTCTCGATCCCACCTCTGGGGCCCCATCTTCGTCCCCCCCGAGGACTTGGGAGGGGGTCCTGGCTTCAGGCTCTGGGGCCCCCGCGGGCAGGAGGGGCCGCTGCAGCCCCCCTTCCAGCCTGGTTCCTGCTGGTGGCGCTGGCGCTGGGGAGGTTTCAGCCCCGGGCCCTGGGCATCGTCTCTGGTGGGCGTCGCTGCTCCCAGCCCCCACCCCGGCCCCTGTGCTCCCCTGGAAGCAGCCCCCTCGTCTCCCTTTCTGGGCAGCTTCCTTGAGGACAGAAACTTGAAAACAAACCGAAACCAAAGTTTCTGGCCACGTGTGGCTGGAGGGTCCTGAGTGTCCTTCTCTCTCCAGGGCAGGCGGGAATGTCAGCCCCTGCACTCCCGCCTCTTGCCCCCACCCCCACCCGGCCTGCCCCGCGCCTCGGCTCCCTCGCCGGAGGAAACAAACCGCAGGCTGTGGCGCCATTAAACGAGACAGGCCGCGGCCCCTGTGCTGTGCTTCTTGGGGCAGCGGGAAGGCGGGGTGGGCGCCTTTTCTCCTCTCAGGTTTGGGTTTGCACCATTTCCCACGCATCGTCCTGTCCAGCGTCCGTCTGTCCTTTCCGTTCACTCGCCTGCCAACCCACTCGCCCACCGTCCATCTGCACAGCCTGCCGCCGTCCACCCTCCCTCTACCCATCCATGTCCATCCATCTTCCATCCATCTGTCCACTCAGGTAACATCCATCCATCTACCCATCCACCCACCCATCCGTTCATCTGACTTCTATCCATCCACTTATTTATCCACCCACCCATCCATCTGTCCACACACCTCCACTCATCCACCCATCCATCTTCCATCCGCCCATCCATATCCATCCGTCTTCCATCCATCCGACATCCACCTATCCACCCATTTACCACCCATCCATCCATCTACCCACCCATCCATCCGTCTACCCACCCATCCATCCGTCTGCCCACCCATCCATCCATCTACCCACCCATCCATCCGTCTACATACCTCTAGTCATCCACCCATCCATGCATATCCATCTGTCTATTCATTTTCCATCCATCATCCATCCATCCATCCATCCAGATGTTCTGGGTCCTCTTCTGGGGCCCTGTTGACCACTAAGACCCCCCTAAATCGTGCTGTGAGGTGCAGACCAACACGGACCCCTCCCCGTCTGCTGTCATACAGACTCTCCCAGTGTTGTGTGCTTGAGGGGAGGAAAGCACACGGCCCTGAGATCAGAGGCCCGAGTTCGAATCCTGTCTCCACATCTTGTTAACTATGGACTCAACCTCTCCGAGCCTTGGTAACCTCACCTGTAAAATGGGGTCACGATGTGAGCAGCATTTCCCTGGGGGGGTCTGATGCAGCCCACATGGGGCCCCCCACACTCAACATTCATTCATTAGCAAATACCTATTGAGCCTCAGGTCATGCTGGGCACTGCTACGAGGTCCCGGGGTCCCTCAGAACAAACGCTACAAAGACTCCCTGCTCTGTCTAGCGTGCGCCGGGGGGACAGCAGACACAATGAATGAACGTGCCGCGTGTACCGTGCTGGTGAATGCTGTGGGGAAAATGAAGCGCAGACAGAGGCCAGGGCTGTCCCTCCTTACTGTATCATCACAGTCCCTGCCATCTGGGAATCGGCAGCTTCCGGTTTGGAAACTGACTTTCTGCTGGTGCGTTTCCCAGCTCCCAGAGAGCGTTTTCCTACCCTGAGGCTGGTGATCGTGGGGACAGCCCTGTTAGGTGGGAGGGCTGGGATCTTCTCTTCATGTGTGTTACACAGATGGGGAAGCAGGCGTGGGGAGGGAAGGGACATGCCCCAAAGTCCCTAGAGCCGGGATTGGGAACCAGCCCTCCTTCCGCGTCTCCTTGCGATGCTGCAGGGGACAGGGGTCACACCTGCTGTGTGCCTGTCGCCGAATTTTCACAACCACTCTGGAGGTTGGGGCTTCTGAGACCCATTTGGCAGTTGAGCGAACAGAGGCTCAGGGTGATGGTGGAGTTTGCCTTGAGTCACTCTAGTTATTCCCTAGAAGGATTCTGGCCCCTCTTACAGCGTCCTGGGAGGCGGGATGGTCATGACGCCATGCTGGCTCTGAACAGAGTGTGGGGGTTCGTGCCATTGGTCTCCTGCTGGACTTCTGCTGACCCGGCAGAGGCAGGACCCACTCTACAGAGGCAGCCACGAAGACAGCCGAACTCAGCCCCTGCGTGCTGGGAGTTTCCCACAATCCTCAGCTTCAGGATGGCGGCTGCAGCGCATCTGGGGGTCTGCCCACCCCCGAAGGCCAAGGCTCTGGCCAGCTGGTCGGCCCCAGACCACGGTGCCTCGACTTCTCCTCTAGCAGGCAGAAATGACTGCCTCGGCCCTTTTGGGGCCTTTATGCCCGGCTCAGGCGGGACAGCGGGAGCCAGAAGCAATCCTGTTCCGAGCAGGTTTTCCTGACCTGAACTATTTCAGCCTCACACCACGCCCAGGAAGCATTCTGGGGCCGAGGTGCTGACTTGACTTCCCGTCTGTGCCAGCCCTCCCTCGCTGCCTGTGCCCCAGGTGTCTAAACTGCGCGTGCTGCCTCTCCTGAGTGGGAACCAGTAGGCTGGCCTGTCTCTGGGGTGGCTTTGGGACCGGTTTTCCACTCTGTCCCCAAAACCTGGCAGCCCTGGTATTTACTGGGGCTGGGGGCCTGCAAGGCCGAGCAGATCTGCGTGGTTCTCAAACTTCACTTTGAACTTGGGGTCCCCCCAAAAGTGCCCTAGAGGCTGCTGTAGGTGGTGAGGGGACATTCCTGAGTGGTGGTCAGTGTGTGTGGCGTCCCTCCGGGCCCTTGAGTCTGCCCCGGCAAGTCCTCTTTGACCTCGAAGATGCGGGCTTCCTTTTTTTTTCCTTTCTTTCTTTTTTTTTTATTATCTTTTTAGCATGTCCATCTTCAAGCATAGGCTTCCGCTTAAGCTTTTGTTGGGAGAAGGTTCCATGTTTCGAGAGGGTTTGCACGACATTGATCTCAAGTCCACCCACCCCTTTCCTGTCCCCGAGATGGGTGTCCAGCGTCTCGTTTGCAGACCCTTTGCTCCCAGTGGGTCTGGGGTGAAATCTGACTCGCCGGGAAGGACTTTGTATCAGAGTGGGGTGGGGTCGCCTCACCTGCCTCTGCAGCTGGATGTGCCTTCGGTGCAGGCAGCTTTTGTCCCACCCGAGTCCCTCTTGTTTAGCCACCTGCTCCCTGTGCTGTAGGGATGTCCCCTCCACGCACAGCATGCAAGCCCGTCGGGGCCTTGCTGTGGTGCGGGGGTGAGTGGGGTCTGCTCCCGGTTGAAGCTGGGGCTAGAGCAGGCTCGGGGGGTGGAAGGCAGAAGGAAAAACTCAGAGGAGAAGCATCTTTGTTTCATAAATACATAATTTTCTTTTTCAGTGAAAAAGTTTGCACCTTAGAAAAATGAGTAAGGGTAGGGGTCGGGCTTCCTGGGAGGAAGGACGAGACGGTTCCTCGGCCCCAGGTCGAGGCCCTGGCCACTTCCCAGGGGGGAAGCCTGGGGCAGAGTCACTGCTTCCAGGAGGCCCCTCTGCTGTGATCCAGGTCCCTGCCACCCACCCAGCTCTGGGGACCTGGCGTACTTGTGGGCGGTTGTCACCCTAGCAGAGTGGCCAAGGACACGCACAGAGCAGTCACAGAGATACCGAAGATCCAACTCAGCCTCACTGGCCACCGACCTTCCGGTCCCTCCGCACGGCGGGCTCGTGGTGGGAAGCTAACCCGCCAGCCCAGGCCGCAGGCTTACCACCAGACAAGCGTGTTTACGACAAGGCGCTGGATAAAACTCCAGCCCCTCCAGGGTCTCCTGGGTTAGGAGAGGTCACGTGGGTGAGGCGGCCTCACTCGGGCAGCCCATTCTTCATGCCCAGCTGTTCCTTGAGGGCCCGCAGCTGGGCCAGGCTGATGTTGCTGCCCCCGCAGACGATGACCACCAGGGACGGCAGCGGGACTCGGAGCTTCCCCTCACCCTGCAGCTTCTGGACCACGCGGCTGTAGATGGCGGCCAGGGCCGCCCCACAGGCGGGCTCCACCAGGATCTTCTCCTCATCTGCCAGAGAAGGGCATGGTGAGGGTGGGGGCCTGGTCCCCAGCGTGCGAGGGAACTGACAGGACACTGGTGGGACTTGGGAGTGCCCTGGCCACAGACTCAGGGCCTGGGGTTCATCATGAGCGCTAATACTGATACGATGATCGGAATTGCCTGCACACTGTGTTGAGAAGGATTCTGAGGTATCATCTGAGCGAGAGTGGGATGATTGATTAACCAAGTTAGCTAAGTCAGCTGCGGATACAGGAGAATTAAGTGGCAGAATAAATGCTACCTTTTTTCTTTTAGAGACAGGCTCTCTCTCTGTCACCCAGGCTGGGGTGCAGTTTTGCAATCATAGCTCACTGTAACCTCAAACTCCTGGGCTTAAGCAATTCTCCTGTCTCAGCCTCCCAACTAGCTGGGAATACAGGCATGTGCCACTGTGCCTGGCTAATTTTTAAAATTTTTTTTGTAGAGATGTGGTCTAGCTATGTTGCTCAGGCTGGTCTCAAACTCCTAGCCTCAAGTGATCCTCTCACCTCAGCCTCCCAAAGTGCTGGGATTATAGGCGTGAACCACTATGCCGGTACTTTTTTTCCCCCTGCCATCCCTGTCCTCTAGGCTGAACCCAGAAAGAGTCCAGCCTAGTTAGAGACCCACCTCTGAGTCCCATACTTTTCCTTTTCATCCTGGCTACCAGGAAGCTCAGAGTCAACATTTTAAATATTTAGTTATTGTTCCCTGCTGTCATAGTTATCAGCCTTACTTCTTCATTTGTGGCTTTCAGTTTTCTATTTTTACACTGTATTATGTTATCTTCCATTAATGGGATGTTCTAGGCTGGGATGGGAGACAGAACTGTGAATAAAATTTGGGGTGAATGGGATCCCTTGGCACACCCAGTGGATAGCCAGCAGGCCGGGTCTTGAGAGGGCATGGCACATACCCACAAATTTCTCAATGGCAGCCACAGCCTCCTGGTCCGAGATAACTTCAGAGAAAATGGGGTGTTCCTGGAAGAGCTTCAGGGCCTGGGCTCCCACGGTCTGCACGCCCAGGGCCTTGGCAACACTAGGAGAGGTGGGGACAGAGAAGGACATGAGGATGGAGGAAACAGAGCCAAGGGACACAAACAGTAAGGACTTCTTGAGAAAGTATTGGGTGCCAAGCACTTCATAAGCGTTAGTTAATGATCACAACGGTTTTTGCTGTTACCAGTTGGTTCCATTTTATAGAAGGGGAAACAGAGGCAGAGAGTGAACGGTCACTTGCCCAAGGTCATTTAGCCAGGGAGTGGTGGCGCTGGCGCCGGGAGCAGGATCCGCGTAACTCCAGAACCTGCGCTGGTGCCTGACGTGTGGATGGTCTCCCCAGGCTCCCTGAGCGACCACCGGTCCTATTCCCTGCTCGGCTCCACTCTCGCCTCCCCTCCTTGCCCATAAGCGTCTTGACGGCCTGGGCCCCTCGGCCCTTGGGCAGCTCGTGGCTCACGGCAGGCACTCAACCAGGACTTCTTTGGTCCCTAGTGTGGGAGCAGAAGCTGACACAGCAGCTCCGGGGCACCGGGCTCAGGAATCGAGAAGTTCTTATCTGGATTCAGTCTTCTCCTATCTACGGCAGAGCCTATTGTCTGCCCCAACATCCCCTTCTAGCTGCCCACGTGAATGCCTGTATAGACACTTGCCAGCCTCACTTGCAGCTAGGTGTGGCCATGTGACTAAGTTCTGGCCAATGAGAGGTAAGTGGAAGTGTGTCTGTGTCTGTCTTTAAAAGTTGAGGCATAGCCTTCTGCCCTTGCTTTCTCCTTCCTGTGAGATGGACTGTGGTTGTGATGGTTGGCACTCAGGCAGCTGTTTTGGACCATAGGCTGTATGCTAAGGATGGTGGGGCAACAAACTCAAGGGCCCTGGGACCCTGACTTCATGGAATTGCCCCTGGACTATCCACCTCTAGATTTTTTTTTTTATATATATGAGAGAAATAAAGTTCAATCCTGTTTAAGCCACTGTTATTTTGGGCTTCTGTGTAGTATGGCCAAAACCTAATTCTAATTAAACACCATCTGTCAAAGGTTTGGGGCTGTGACATGAACTCCTTGGGAGCAGGAGCTGTGTTTATTCAGCACTCTCTCCCCAGGGTCAGCCAGTGTCTTGTACATATTAGGGGCTCAGTAAATAGTTGGCAAGTTAATGGGGTGTGTAAAACCCTGACACAGAGAAACTCAATAAATGATTAACATTAGACTTGTCATGTGAGGAAGTGTGACATGGTACAGAGTCATGCGGATTGGGTTCAAGTCTCTGCAGTACCACTCATTGGCTGCGTGACTCTGGGCAAGCCACCAAAGCCTCAGTTTCCTCACCTGTAAAATGGGGCTGAAGTCAGGATCTACCTTGAAGCTAATGTGTCCCCCGTGCTTGCCGGACACCCGACGGAGGCACTGCAGCTGCTCACCTGGTAATCTTGGGCAGGGAGACGAGCTTGCCCGCAGCAGTGGCGGCGTGGAAGCTGTGGGCGCCAATGGTCTCCATGGCGATGATGGGCACGTCCCCCCAGCCCACCTCCTGCAGCCCCTGGACCACTCCGCACAGCAGACCGCCACCACCCACTGACAGCACGATGGCCCCCGGCTTTGCGCTCAGGGACTCCTTCAGCTCCTTCACAATGGAAGCGTGGCCTTCCCTGGAGGGCAGGGGAGAGGGTGGCAGGTCAGGGCTGGGCTTCCTGGAGACACCAGGCAGGGGCCCTGGGACACACCAGCTCAGGTTTGCACTTGGCCTCATCCCAGGCAGCTGAAGGACCCTGGGGTAGTCCCCTCCCCCTGGTTCCACGTTGACTTCCAGCATCTGCATCTACCTGAAGGCTTTCTCTGGCCACTGGAGCTGCCCACAACCAGGGCAGCTGGCAGTGCCAGGACGTGGCAGCCCCCGAGAGCAGCCCTGACTGATGACCGTGGAGTTGTGTGAACGTCCCTGCCCCTCTCGCAGGAGGGAAAGCTGTGTAGTGCGCCTTCTACACTGGCTCCCAGGGTCCCCCAGGGATTAAGCTCCAGCTGCCCACAGCAGTCACCTGCCCATGAAAGCTCCCTTGATCGGTCCCCTTCCTGCCCCATCTCACTTCCCTACTCCAACACTTGTGCGTCTGCGTGCTCAGGCGTTTGCGCTTGGATGCGTTGTGTGCAGAGCCATGGAGAACAGGCATTTGGTGCACGTGTGTGTACCTGCCATGGTGTCTGTGTGTGTGCACATGTGCATGCTTGTACATGATGGTGTGCACCCCAGTAGGTGTGTGCACACGCGTGCAGCTGCCATGCAATGATGGGGCTCAGTGCCACCCACACCAGGTGACCCCGCACTCCACGTACCAGATGAAGGGGTCATCAAACGGGGAGACATAGACCCAGCCTGGGTTGTTCTTCGCCAGGGCCTTGGCCATTTCGAAAGCCTCGTCCAACGTCTGCAAGGCCACAAGGGAGGGGTGAGTCCCTGGGGAGTCCCTGTCCAGCCACAGGTGCCCTCTGCAGCCCCTGCCCTGGGTCAGCACTCACCTCACCCACCACCTTGACTGTGGCACCTTCGTTCTTGAGCCGCTCAATGGTGAGGGCGGGCGTGGTGCTGGGCACGACAATGGTGGCGGGGACGCCCAGTTTCCTGGCGGCATACGCAGCCGCCATGCCTGCGTTGCCCGCTGCCAGGGGTGGGGGCGGGGAGTGCGTCAGTGCAGGAGGGTCTGGGAGCCACCTGGGGCTCTGGACTCTCCCCCCACCCCGGGTGACCACTGGCCTCCCCCTAGAATCCCAAACTGGGGACTGCTGCAAACATTCGCAATGGCTCATCGCTGGCAAACCCTGGCCCCGGACACGCAGCAGAGGGCGGGACGGGGGTGCAGGGCACTTACCCGAGGAGCAGACAAAATGTTCACAGCCTTGCTCAGCCCACTGCAGGGACAAGAGGGGAGGAGTCAGGCCCACCTCCCAGCCTTCGCCTGGCTTCTTCCTCCCACCTGGAACACCTTCCAGCGGTTCCGATTGACGCTGACCTCTTCTTCCCTCACTCGGAATTTGTTCTCTCCAAAGAGACTGGCTCAGGGAAGGGTGAAGGAAGGAGGTGACAGATGGCTCTGGATCGGTCCATAGGGACCCTCCTGGCCCCTTAACCAGAGGAAGCCCTAATGGTGGGTGCTCAGTGGCCTACCCTGGGACTCCTGTCACTTCCACAGCACTGGCCCTGCCCTGTCAAGGAAAGAGGACCCATCACCACCCCACCCCACCCCGAAAAGATGACACAGACCCCATCCTATACCATTTTGCAGAAGTGCCCGATGCCCCGGATCTTGAAGGAGCCAGAGGGCTGGGCATTGTCCATCTTGAGGTAGACGCTGGTGCCGGCCACTTTGGACAGGGCCATGCTGTCACGGATGGGCGTCTTCACGTGTAGGGGCTCTCCCGATGTCATCGCTGGAGAAAGGAAGGAGACCCGGAGGGTTGGGAGAGCTGTCCCTGGTGCCAGCAGCTGCCACCCCATGAGCAGTGTGACCCCTTCCTTCACCACCCGGACAGCGTCCTGGAGACCTGGGTCCAAATCTCGAGTGGGCCACCTACTCACCATGTGACATCAGACAGGTGATCCCCCTACAGCCTCAGCTCTCTCTGCTGTAAAATTGGGACAGGGATTGCCCCCCACCAGTCCCGCATCCCCTACACAAATAATATTCAGACCTTGCAGCTCTCGAAAGTCAGGAGGCGGAGGTGGAT
>CM052452.1:7116607-7172866 GCA_028533085.1 Varecia variegata
CTGTCATTTGAGAGTGGAAGGAGCCCCACTGATGGTGTACACACTTAATACATGTCTCTTGAATCGAATTGATTTGCTTTGCACTGCTTGGATTGGAGTCTTGTCTCAGGTTGGCCCTCAGCAAAATGAGGGCAATCCTCTCTTTGGATCCACTTTTTATTTTTGCTCCCAGGACCCTGGGAGTTCATGCTGCCTGCTCTTACAAGAGAGGCAAAGTAAAACTCAATGTGATATTGCTGAAAAGTTGGGTGGCAGTATTTTACGAAGATAGGAGGATGTTTTAAATCATATTGGGTGGAAGTCTCTTTTGGAAGTGACCAGTGTAAATAATGGTGAGTGCTGAGGGAATGCAGAGAAACCACCAACATTTAAACTTAAGCCCTTTAGGAAGACAGTTTTCTAATTTTCCATCCACCTTAGGGGCTTAGAAAATTACCCTGGCTCTGAGCTTCCAGCCCAAGCTTCCTGGAGACTTGGCAGGGCCGTTTGCTGGTGGTGAAGGCCACAGCAAAGTCCAGAGAGGGGCAGCTGCTTATCCAGGACACCCGGTGTGGGGGCTCAGGGACCTTTCCATTGGCCCGGTAGGGTGCTGTTTGCACGAGGATATAGAGCCCATTTATTGGGGACCTCAATGTCCAGCTCCTCCAGGGCTTTCTGGGTCAGACTAGGCAGCCAGCATCCCATGCAGGGGGATTTGGGATCCACCCCAGACCTGCCCACCTGGTTCCGTAACTGTTCCTGGTTCATTTCACAATGAATAAATGAATGAGTATATCAGTTAGGATTAGGTTCAGTTTTGTAATGCAGGAAACAACAAAATAAGTGGCTTAAACATAATAAAAGTTGTTTGTTTTTTTTTTCTCTCTTTTACTGAAAAGTTTGGAATCAGGCAATCCAGGGCTGGGGTTGTGTCCCAGTGGTGTCAAAGACCCAGGATCCTTTGCTTGGCTGTGAATGGCTTCTGTTCCCATGGTCACCTCATGGTCCCAAATGGATGTTGGAGAGAGCCATCATGTCCTCATTTCAGGCAGCAGGAAGGAGGAAGGAATGAAGAAAGGCACATATCTTCTGTTTAGAGACACTTCTATAATTGACACACGCTACTTCTGCCCCTAGGTCATTGGCCAGAACTTAGTCACCTGCCATAGCTAGCTGCAAGGTAGGCTGGGAAATGTAGTCTTTATAAAAGGCAGCCATGTGCCCAGCTAAAATCAGAGGTTCTGCTACAGAAGGATAGAATGGTTATTGAGGATGACAAGAAGGCTTTGCCATACAGAGTAAATGTGTAAGCATCCAGGTTAAGTTGCTATAACAAAAAGATCAAAACTACAGTGTTATTTCCGGCCAAGTAGGCATCTCTCCTCTACCAGGTCATATAGGAACCCAGGTTCCTTCTATTTGATAGCTTTACCATCCCTTAAAATATTGTCCTCATCCACATGGTCAAAACTGGCTCATAATCACCAAAGCTGCAGTAAGGTGAAAGCGAAAGTAGAGGGTGAGACGTTTCCTCTTAAGGGCATCACCTGGATGTGGCAGGCTTCCCTTCTGCTCACGGCCCATTGGCCAGAACTTTATCACATGGCACACCTAGCTGCAAGGGTGTATGGGAAATGTAGTTTCCAGCTGGGCAGACACCCAGCCAAACCCCAGGGTTCAATTTCTGCAGAGAAGACTTGGGACTGCAGTGTACTTAGCAGTCTCTACTACAACGAAGAATGAGGCAGTGGATGAGTGGGTGGCGGTGGGTGACGGGGTGGGAAGGACTTCAGCGGGGCTGAAGTCTGTCTGCTGTGGGGTAAGGTGTCCAGTGGCCCAGCCCCAGACTGATGTCTGTTTGACTGGGGGACCCTGGGAAGGGCTCTTGAGGCTTAGACTGAGTCATGCCATTTGCACAGAGAGGCAAGTTCGGAGAAATACCCAGAAGGTGGAATCAACATGACAAAGTGATTGATTTGGTGGGAGGAGGTGGTGGGGGTGGCCACTGGGTTTCTGGGTGACCGTCTGTGTAGATGTCTGAGACAGGGACCGAAAGGAGGGAGTATTTGGGAGAGGGATATGAAGAGCCCAGAGATCCACACAGTCATTCATTTAGCAAATACTTATTAAGCACCTACTCTGTGTCAGGCACTTTTCTAGGTGCGGGGACAGAGCTTATATTCTAACGGAGAGAGACAGACAGTGGCAAAACCCTGCTCCCTCCGCCCCCCCAAGTACTATATGTCAGACGCTGATAGGTGCTTTGAGGGAAGATGAGGCAGAATGATGGGGAGAGGGTGACAGGGAAGGAGTTTGGGCTATTTTATTATCCTGGAGAATTTTTAAGCAACCCTGAGCATCATCCCGTGTTACTCACAAAGTTTGTCAGTATGGACCTCTGACGGATATGAAAAAACATTTTTTTTAACGTAAGCACAATACCATTTTCACACCCATTGCGATTAGCAAATAATTCCTTAATATTGTCTAATGCCCAATCTGTGTTCAGTTTTTCCCAGATGGTCTCAAAAATGTCCGGTTAGAACCAATTCATTTGGAATCAGGATCCAGTCTTCCTGTTGCATTTGGCTGGTCTGTTTCTTTTTTTAAGTCTCTTAATCTATTACAGTTAGTTGAGAGAAGATGGTGAAAGGAGGCCTCTTTGAAAAGGTAAAATTTGAGCTGAGGCCTGAAGGACATGAGGAAGCATGCAGGGCATAGCAGAGGGAATGGCATGTGCAAAGGTCCTGGGGTAGGAATATGTGAGGAGGCCAGTGTGGCTGCAGGGGAGAGGGGAAGGGGCAGAACAGTAGCAGATGGATGGTAGACAATGGACAGAGACGTAAAGGGTGGGTATGGAAGGGGGGAAGAGGTACCAGGTCATGGAAGGCCTTGCAGGCTGTGGTCTGGACTTTGGATTTTCTTCTGAGCATGAGGGAGAGCCCTGGGAGAGTTAAGCATGAGACCACATCAACCCTGCCTGCCTCCCTCAGCCCTGTCCCCAGACTCGGTTTCCATCTCCTGTCCTGAGCAACCTCTGCCTCTGCAGTGGACACTAGTGGTGCCCCCTTCCCGAGCCCCTTAACCAGGTGTGGGTGGTCATCCCTCTACTGCTCGGGGTGTTGGCTGCTAACAGCCCACAGCTGTACCTGTCCAGACACTTGCTGACGGGAGCCACCTTGTCTAGAGATGCATGGGGTGGGGGTCATTCCTTCCTGGGGGCAGCCCACAGCCAGTGACAGATGTATAAAAAACAGACCCCTTTGTCTCAAGGCAAGGCAACCCCACGGTGCCATACTGGGTCCAGATTTCACCTGAACCCGCGTCTAGGCCTGGCTTCCTCCCCGTCCTCTGTTCTGCTCCCCTCCTTCCCTTAGTAACTCACATGCCAAGAATGCCCGTCTCAGGCTAAAACCTAACCCACCCTAAATGGACCCTTCCCCGCTACCCCCGTCCCATCGGCCTCTCTCTTCCCTAGTGTTTGTGCTTTTTAAACTCCACCAAAAATGTCACGGGCAGGTTTCTTGCTTTGCTTCCAAACTCCCTGATAAATTCCACTGGCTGGGCAACCCCAGGAGAGGTTTTCTGGAGCAAGGAACCCCATAAATCAGCCCGCTGCCACTCCGGCGTGGGCAATATCTTATGTAAAAAGGTGTTTCCTGGGAGCGCCACAGGCAGGAGAATCCTATTACAAGCCGCCCCATTAATTATAAAGAGTCAAGTCAACCCTTTCCTGTGATTTTTTATCTTAAGTCCGAAAACTGATTACCTTCACCAATCCTTCCCTTTCCAAAAAGATCTAAAAAATAAAATAAATGTTTGAAGAATAAATACCAAACTTTCTCCTTTTAGGGGAGAACCAACAGAGAGAGAGAGAGAGAGAGAGAGAAGTGAGTGGAAAGAGCCTTTTTTCCTTCCTTTTAAGGTAAAAGTGGTTGAATGTTTAGCCTGAGAGGGGCGTATTTTCTTGACTCCTAAGCCCTTGGGGGTGGGTCCTGTAATTTGTCCCATGTGACGGATGAGGGACACTGGGACTCACCTGAAGGGACATGGCTTGGCCCGTTCTTCTGAGATGGTGAGGTGGGCAGAAAATGGATGAGCCTGGGTATTTACAGACCTGGGTTCAAATCCCACCTCTGTTTCTTACTAGCTAAGACCCTGAGCAGGTGAATTAACCTCTTCGGTCCTCGGTTTCCTCTTCTGCAAAATGAGGAAGGAAAGCATCGTTCCAGAGGCTTCCAGGGAGAAGATCTGCAATGGTGTACACGAAAGACACCAGCCAGACCCCTGCTCGACCCCTCCCACGGCTCCCAGCTGCACGGAGGACAAAGGGCCAGCACCTCACTGTAGCCTACCAGGGCTCTGTATCGTCTGGCTCCACCAAAAAGGACCTTTTGGGCCTCAGCTCCTCCTTCTGTCCCCATCGACCCTTTGAATTGCAGCCACACTGGTTTCTTTCTCTTCCTAGAACCCACCATACTTATTCCTGCCTCATACTTATTCCTCTCTCCTGGCACTCGCATGACCCTGATCCCAGACCTGCCAGAGCCTGTCTTGATTTAAAATGTTGCTGTTTTGTTCATTATGAGTTATTTTGCATTCATTTTGATTTTTCAAAATATTATGTTAAAATACATTTTCTTTTCTTTTCTTTTTCTTTTTTTTTTCTTTTGAGACACAGTCTCACTCTGTTGACCAGGCCAGAGTGCCGTGGCATCAGCCTAGCTCACAGCAACTTCAAACTCCTGGGCTCAAGCCATCCTCCTGCCTCAGTCTCCCGAGTAGCTGGGACTACAGGCATGCGCCACCACGCCCGGCTAATTTTTTATATATATTTTTAGTTGTCCAGATAACTTCTTTCTATTTTTTAGTAGAGACAGGGTCTTGCTCTTGCTCAGGGTGGTCTCGAACTCCTGACCTTGAGCCATCCTCCCACCTTGGCCTCCCAGTGCTAGGATTACAGGTGTGAGCCACCACACCTGGCCCATACTAAGCCTTTAACAGATATTTGCTGAATAACTGAATGAATAAGCAGATGAAGAGAAGGTTCAGGAAGTCCAGTAATGTTTGCACAACTTAGCTCCAGAGTTTTTGGTCCACTTCCCACCCTATTTTTCAGATGAGAAGGCTGAGGCCCAGGGAGGGTGAGTAACCTATTCATAGTCACACAGCACAACCATGGCAAAGCGTCTCAAACTGAAAATCCCATGGTGCTATGTGGTCACCACTGGCAGGGCTCTGGTGGCCTGGAGTGGGCCAGGTAGGGACCAGCTCTTTCTGAGTAGACACATTCCAGACATATCATCCCTAAATGCAGACAAACTGTTGTCGCCTAAGGTTTTGCCAGGTCTCCGCATTATCTGTATTAGTCACCCATTTTTATTTTTTTTGAAGCCTTCAATGCTGTTTAGAAAGAAAATGTTATCACCACTCTAAATGGAGAAACAGTATCACTTCCTGGAATTAGATACTATGTGTGGAAACAGATACAATGAGAACACAGAACAATGTCGTTACATTGTAACTAGCTTCTGCCTGCCCAGTCCCCAAGCCTGAGCCCCTGGTCTGTTTGATAAGCAAGTGTTAGGGGGCGCTTAAGACACGCTAACCCCAGAGACTCTCCTTAAAACAATTAAAGGGCTGAAAGAGATTGAAAACAGAGCGGCTTCCTTACGGGGTACCAGGCACCTCTGAAAATGCCTAGTTCCTCTGGGGGTACCTGTCCCACATTTCAGGAAACCCAACCCTAGTGAAACAGGGACCTGGCAACATCACACGAAGATGCTGATTTGGATTTCAGGGACCTCAGAAAGGGGTGCAAGGCAAACTCTTTCTCCAGCAGCATCTGTGGTCAGGAGCTGCAGCCACACAACTGGCAACCAGCACAGAGTCCCCAAGACTCTCCATTAGGCAAGGGGGGGGTTAGTTTTTTAGCAAGGTTTGGGTGTTCTTTAAGTCCCTGAATATATAATAATAAAACTGCATTTCTTCTTTTTCCCCATATTTTTAAGGAGGTGAAACAAAACATAAAATTAACGATTTTAAAACAAATAGTTCAGAGGCACTTAGGACATTCACAATGCTGATCAGCTGCCTCCTCGATCCCGTTGCAGAACATTTTCATCACGCCCAAAGGAAACCTGGTATCAATGAAGCAGTCGCTCCCCAAACTCCTCTCCCTAGCCCCTGGCAACCACCAATCTGCTCTCTGCTTCTATGGATCTACCTATTCTGGACATTTCATGTAAATCAGACACTACGTGGTTTTCTTGGGACTGACTTCTTTCACTTAGTGTAACTGTTTCGAGGTTCATCCATGTTGAACCTCATGGTGAATCCTACTCCCCTGTATGGCTAGCCCACATTTGGTTTATCTATCCATCTGTTGCAGGTGTATTTCCTTTGACACAGAGGGTCAAATTCTTCTCCACCAGACCCTGACCTCCTACTATGTGTCAGACCCAGGCCCTATAATGTTCCATGAGACAGCATGGATAATCTCAAAGTATGTTCTGGAAAGTCATAACTGCACTTTTGTTCGAATAGGCTGTGAAGTTAGTCCTTGTTTTAAAAAATATTTTAAAACGTTTTTTTAAAACATGTTTTAAGCACTTCCTCAAAGAAGAAAATAAAATAGATAACAATATAGGATCCAATAAATGGTCATTATTATTACTATATTATTATTTTGTTCAGTGTGTATTACCCAATGTCCTGCTCCATGCCAGGCACTGGGTTTAGACTATGGCATATGTGTCCTTACTTAAGCTTTACAATGACACTTGAAGTTAAATATTATTGTACCCTTTTTATAGCTTTTGCAAAGCTGAGGCTCAGAGAGGTTGAGTGCCCAAGCTCAGATCATATAGCCCTGGTCTCAAGGTGCTCACAGCCTGAGAATGGGGACACAAACACAGTGGAGTTGAGGTGTTATAATGGAACAAGACGTGGACAGGCTGCTATAGGTGCCCAGGAGGCTACTTTACCTCCACTTAGTTTGACCACAGAGTTAGGGTCCCAACTGTTTCTGAACAAAGAACATTTATACCACAAGGCTTTTCTCCAGTGAGAAAGGGATTGTTGAGAATCTGAGTGTGATTTCCAAGCCAATGCTTCAATAACTGAATGTGCACACAAATGCCGTGGGGATTGTGCAGATTGTGGTCCGAAGCAGGGCCTGAAATGCTGCATTTCTAACCAATTCCTGGGTAATGCTGCTGCTGGTCCACGGACCACACTTTGAGTAGCGAGGGGCTAGCAGATCTGAATTCTGATCCCAACTGCACTGTGAATTCTCTGTGGAACTTTAGACCACTCTCTCACTCTCTCTGAGCCTCAGTTTCTTTCCCTGGTCAATTCTCTGAAGAATATTAGAGCAGTGTTGTCACTTTCTTGGTGCTTGCCAGAAAGCCACAGACCGCCCCTGCTGGGGTGAGGGATTTCCCTCCAAAGCCCCCAGGAACCCATCAGCAGGTGCTGGGGGGTGGGGGATGGGGGGTGGGGGTTGGGCAGAGGCAGGTGGGGATGGTCCTGCACTCTGGCGCCAAATTCAGAAAGAGGAGGCCAGAGGTGGCACGGCCCTGGGGAAGCGGCAGGAGAAGTTTCCGTTCATCACAGAAATGGCCCATTTGCGATGATCGGTTGCCCAGGTGTTAATAACGCTAATGGCATAGGAAGGGTAAACTTGGTCACTTGGCTGAACAGAAGAAATATGCAGAGAAGTGCTCGAGTTTCCATAAATCAGCCGTGTGCAGCGCTACGAGGGAGGCAGGACTTAAAATTCCGGTCAGGAGATGGGTATTCTCATAATCCGAGCTGGAGAGGTAATTTATTCTGTTTATATCTTTTTACTGCACGACAAGACTTGGGAGCAGGCGCCCTCCACAGCCATTCTGCATTTTAAATATTAGTCCTAAGCACAGTGGGTCAGCCCTTGTGCTCCGTGGGGTGTATATTTCAGGGCAGGAGGCGAGCATGCGTGACGGGGGGTGGGATACATGTGGTTCGACTGTCTGGTGTTGGCCAGAATTACAGGACAGGGGCAGCAGGGGACAAGAAATGTCCCTGTTTTCCAATGCGAGAGGGCATGGCCAGAGCCCAGCTAAACTCCTTACCTGCGTGTCTTGGAATATTTTCTCCTCTCGGAAATCTTTTATTTTTAAATGATAATAAATACAGGTGATAAAGGGATAGAAGGAGATGAGCAGATACCTTAATGGAGGAGAAAAGGGATGAGGTGGCAGGGGGGGAGAGAAGCACACAGGGCAGGCGAGTAGGAAGCGGAAGTCCCTGTGTCTTTCGACCTTGGCAATTTTCATTATGCCCTTTGCTCTTGCAGCTGGCTTTGTGGAACCGGAAGGGGGTTGTAAGCCAAATCCAGTGAGTTTGCCACCAGTAAGAGTTATAATAACATTCATTAGGCCCTTTCTTGAAGAATCCCTTTTTGTGGCAGCTGAATTCCATTCATCCATTCACGTAGTTGCGAGAGACCTGTGTCAGGCTCTGTCCTGGGTCCAGGGGCAACGTGAGCTCTAGAAATGAAAGTTCTCGATTGGAAATGCGGCTCTGTATATGTGTTAGTGTACATGTGTGCGTGCACACGTACCTCTGTGTGCGCATGTATGAGGTCTGTCCAGAAAGCATTTGGTCATTGTTAATATAATGACAACAGTTTAAATGGCTGGATGCTTTCCGGACAGACCTCCTATGTGGATGTGTGTGTCTACTGTCATGCACCCATGTGTGTATGTATGTGTGTCTCTGTGTATGTGTGCAGCTGTGTGTCCATGAGGCTGGTGTGTGTATCTATGTGCCTGCATGTGCCTGTTAGCACATGTCTGTATATGCTTGTGTTTCTGTTTGTGAACATGTATTTGCATGTGGGAATGTGCATACATGTGGGCCCATACACACCTGTCTGGTGCATGTGTGTGCATGTGTGTGTACCTATACTTGGAAGGAGGGGTGGGGGGGTGGTTCTACTGTGAATTCTCATTTTTTTCAGCCCCATTCTGATACCCTCATTGATGGAGCTCTCTGACACCTCTGGGCCCAAGCATCCCACCTGGGTAGGTGGCTGAGAGTCCCCAGACATCATGGGTCCTGAGTGGAACAGTATGGGGGGGTCCTCCTCCCCTTAACTTCTTCCTGCCTCCTTCCCCTCCTCTTCCTCTCTTTCTCCCCTCTTCCCTTACTTTCTCCTTCCTCCTTTCCCCTCCTCCCTGCCTCCGTTCGTCTGTGACAAGCCTGTTTGCCTTGCTGGGGAGTGGGGGGTGAGTCCTCCCCTCCTCCCACTTCACTTCCTGCATCTCATTCTGATGAAAGCTCTGAGTGAGCCCTTCTGCAAAATTCACACATGCCCAGAAAGCATTCAGGGGCCCAGCAGAGACGGGGCCCACCTTACAAATTCTCTCTTGGTCTCTAGAGTCACTCACAATCGGGCACCACAGAGGGGCAGAAACACAACCCAATGCGTGCACTGGGTTCCCAGCTCTGCCACTCCCCAGCTGTGTGACCTTGGGCAAGTCCCTTGACTTCTGTGAGCATCCCATGGGGCAATTAATACTCTGATACAAGTCCAAAGATTTAGCTGCAAGGATTTTATGCCAATGTGGTTTAAAGTGGTAAAAAATTGGAAATGAACCCAAGTGTCCAACAATAGAATTGGTTAAAAAAGAAAATGAAAACAAAAAAAGGATGGCTTGGCCATTCAAGGGGACTTCAAGCAATGACTACACAGAGGGGTGTAACTCTGGCTGTGAAGATCAGGTGATGAGTCTGGAAGATACTGCAGAGGGAACCAGAGCAGGTGACCACAGGGTGTGTGCATACTATGACCTCTGGTTTCAAAATGAAAAAAAAAAAAAGTCTGGAAGGAAACGTATCAACCACATTACCATAGTTCTTGAGATTCCAGATGATGACATTTTTTTCCGTTTGTTTATCCAAAACTTCTAAATTTCCCACAGTGAGCAAGTAGCATTTGTCTGATGAGGGCACCTGTGCTAGAAAGGAAAAGCCGCATCATCTTGCATTAGTCTTGCAAGGTCCCCATGAAGGAGGGTGAAGGAGCGGGGATTCCAGCACGTGCCTGCTCTGTGGTGCTCCATCCCATTCACCTCCCTGTCCTCCCCCCTCTCCCTGCTGCTGCTCAGACGGGCCAGCTCCTCCCACCTCAGGCTTGGGTGAAAAGGACTCCAAACACAGGACACTCTTCCATGTATTTCTCTCTCTCTCTCATCTGCTTTTCTAATCCTACAAGGTCTGAGTTGGAGGAGAATGTAGGAAGAACTCCCTCCAAACCCCACTTTTGCAAGTAGGGAAACTGAGGCAAAGAGGGGGCATGAAACTTTAGGTGGTGGCCTCAGGCCTGGTCAATCTCAACCAGCACTCTTTCCATCTTGCCTTCAGCTAATGCATGTCCTGTAGAAGCCCTGCTCCAGCAGGGACAGGGGCACTTCAGTCCTAATATGGCCTTGGAGATAAAAGCATCAGGTTACCAGCCTGCTTTCTTATTTATTTATTTTTCGGCCACCTGGAATTACGTGGGGGCATAGTTAGCAAGGGAGCCATAATTCTTCTGATGTACTGGGGACAAACAAGTCACAAAAGACCTACTGAAATATGTGCTGGCTTGTGTTAGAGCAGGTGTCACACAAAGCCTGGGACATACTGTGCCTGGCACATACTAGCTGTCAAAAAATGGCAGTCACTTTCATGAACGTGGTAGTCACCAAAAGCGCTCTTGGGGTGGAGAGAGGTCTTTGAATTTCTCAAGTCTGTTTAATGTCAGACACAAGAGCCCGAGAAAAGCGTAGTTTCATTCACTCTGCATGACTCTCAAGGTAGGGGACAAAAAAAGAAACCACACAGCGTTGAGGGAAAAAAGAATTCTTTTTTATTAATCTTTCTTTTTAAAAAAAGTTGATTTTTTTGTTTTTTTTTTGTATTTTCTTTTGGTGTTTTTTTTGGTAAACCTCTTTTTCCCTCCCTCACTCTGCCCACCCTCCTCTTAAAAATATAAAAATGTCCAACCCCAGATAACTAGAGTACAATAAATAAACAGTAAACACAAAAACATACTTTATTTGTTTCTTCTTTATACAAAATAAGGAAACTAGAAGCGTTCAACTTCCAAAAAAGTATAATATTGTACATCCTGACAGCCCAGCCTCCAGGCCCCGGGCAGGGAGGGTAGGCTGTGTGTGGTGGTCAGGGCCGGCCCAGCAACCTTGGCGCCTCGCCCAGGGGCAGAGCGGGACGTGCGGTGTTCGAGTCCGGCCTGTACCCTCGGGCTCATAATAAATGTCAGAGTCAGGAAGAGGGGAGCCGGTCTGGGCTGGCGGTGTCCTGACCGCCAGCCTTCTAGAAAAGCTGACCTTGAGCCTGAAGGCTGGCCGCCAGGGGGCGCCCGCGGGCAGGTGGATTTGTCTTCTCCGGGGACACCCCCCTGCAAGCGCGTTTCGTGTTTCTCACTCGCTCGCTCTCTGGCTGGCGCTCTCCCCATCTCTCCCTTCCTCATCTTGCTCCCTTTCCTCTCTCTCCCTTCCCATCTCTCTCTTTTTCTTATCATCTTATTTTTTTTAAGACGGGGAAAGCAGAGCGAGAAATGAGATTACAAAATGCCACTTGGATTGCAGAGAGGGGGGAACGTCGTCTCCGCCCCTTGACCTCACCCTCTCTTAGTCCAAAGAGGTGGTGGGTGGGTGGGTGCTGGGGGGGCCGGGGAAGAGCGTGCTTGAAATCTCTGACCCTCCGGAGTGTTGACTTTGGTCCCAAGACATTGCTCGTGGCTGCTGGGAGAGCGCTGGCGGTGGGCTGGGGCTCCCGGAGAGCCCTCGGAGTGGAGATGGGGGTCGGGCGCCCCCACCCCCGGCCCTCCCCCCAGCCAAGAAGCAGCTGCTGGTTGAGTGCGGACCCGAGAGAGAACCCCTGAGGGAGACCCACGTCCTCAGCGTCCGCGTGGCTTCAGGAGTTTTGGTTTCAGGAGGCTTGGTCCGGGCGGCGCCCCGGGGGGCCGAGCTCGGGGTAGGGGCGGCCCGGCCCGGCGGCCTTACCACACTGCGGCCTCGTTGAGCTCGGGGTTGGGATGCGACAGGGGTCCGCTGTAGCCGCTGGTGCCGCTCATGGGGAAGGGCGGGCTGGGCCCGCTGCTGAACACCTCTCCGGGCATGGGGTGCAGCGCGCCCGGCAGGCCCGGCTCAGGACTCGGCGTGTCCGGGTGCGAGATCATGTCGGTGAACCGGGGGTTGTCGCCCGCGTGCGGCCCGGCCAGCGGCGGTTCCAGCGCGCCCAGCGGCGTCGAGCCGGGACCCGAGGCAGCCAGGAAGCTCGAGTCGGCCGGGGACTGCGCCTGCGACGGCGGGCCGTGCGCGAAGAAGTCGTAGTTGCCTCCCGGCGCGTAGTAGTCGCCTTGGTAGTCTGCGGAGGGGAAGGGGAAGGAGACACCGAGCCATGAGAAGGCGAAATAGGCGAGGGACACGGTATCCGCGTCGGGGACCCGGGGAGACGAAACCCGGAGACGCTAGGACTTGGTTGGGGGCGCAGAGACCCAGGCGGGGGAGAGAGGGGGAGAGCGCGACCCTGACTCGAGGTTGGAGAGAGACCAATGGAGCGAGAGGCCTGAGCCCCTCGAGATGGTGGGGGTCGCAGGCCCACGGGGAGCGCTTGGGAGAGACAACGGAGAGATACTAAAAGGGCAAGAGACTAAACTGTAAGAGATCAGACAGACAGACCGGAGACACTCAGAGACAGTGACAGGGAGGGACGCAGGCATGGAAAGACGCAATACTTCAAAGTCATAGTTTCCTTAAAGATGGACAGAGACCGCTGTGGCCAGAGACAGTGAACGATGCCAGACGGTATCTCAGAGCTAGGGAGAGATATACAGAGAGACTCGGAGATCGGCCTAGGCTAGAGGAGGGGCAGCGGGGAGCCAGCAGAGTAGGAGAGACCGGGAAAGAGACCCAAAGCCCACAGCAGAGGCAGGAGAGCCCGGGAGACCGGAGGTCGAGCAAGCCAGTAGAGGAGGTGCAGAGACAGAGAGATGAGACAGCCGCGGTTAGAGACACGCTGAAAACCCCGGGCGGACGGCGAGAGAGGGAGTGAGACGGAGGATGGAGAGAGACCGATGCGCCCGGAGACTGCGAGACAGTGGACTGGCGACAGGAGTTCAAGGAAACTCCAGAGGTGCGGAGGCCCAGAGGCCCAGGGAGAGAAGCCAGGCGGAGATGAACGTGCGGACTGAGCAGAGCGAAGCGGTCGAGACCCAGGCGTCCACCCAGCCAGAGAGAAGCTGGGACTTAGCCAGCGGCTGGAGCGCAAAGGGACTGGCGGGCTGTGCCAGGGGCGCAGAATCCGGCCGCAGAGCGCGCAGGGGGCCCTCAGCGCGGTCTCCTCCATCCCTGCGCCGCACGACCTGGCACAAGTCCTTTGCCCCGCTAAGTACAGCCCCCGCGTGTTCATCCAGGTGAATTCTAGGATCCGACCATTTGTCCCTGCCTCGCCTGGCCCGGAACGGAGAAAGCTGAGCTCCAGCGACTTGGGAGAGGGCGAGGAAGACACGGACATTAATTCGCGGGGTCATGCCCAGAGCTCCGCGGGCACCTGGGGTAGAGGCTGGATCCTCCAGCCTCATCCTGGTGGGTTTGCCAGAACACTCAGGTTTTAAAGCATTTGGGGACATTGAGCCCTTTGCGAAGCTGGTGATAGTTACGAGTTCTCTCCCGAGAAAATTGCACAGATGCTCATTTTGCCCACAAATTCAGGGCGTGTGGGGACTCCGGGTTACACGCTGATCCTGCCTCAGGGAATTGCTTTTGCTCACCCCTTTAACTGCCTCCCATAGCCCCTCCTCCAGGTCCTGCGGGACATCCTGCCTCCCCGTCCAGGTGAGCCCCTGAAGGCTTCAGGTGGAGGACCGAGGAGAGAAGCACCTTGTGGCCCGCGCCAGTGACAGCCACCCGCTTTGTACGCCGAGAAAACCAGCGCATCCAAAAGACAGTCTCTTCTGCGAATCCACTGCCCCTGCTCGGTTCTGGGGTCTCACAGGGCGAATTCCGGACGCCCCTCACCATTCCTCCCAACCCCGTCCTTCCAAACCCTGAAATCTGTCTAAATGGGGGGGGGGTCTGGAGGCGTGGCTTGGAGACAGTTTAGGCAACAGCTAAAACGGTCGCCAATTACTTTTTAAAACGACTAATTCCATTCTCCCAAAAAGTAAAGGGGAAGGTTGGGAGCGGCGAATTTGGAGCCCCAAAGGGACGGGGACGGGGGACGGCCAAGGCCCGCAGTGAGCCGGCAAAGCAGCGAAGGCCGCGGCCCCGGCGCGGTGCGCGCCGCCTCCGCCCATATGGCGGCCGGGCCGGAGGTAATTGGAACAAACGCCGTCTGAAAAGGGCACAAAAGCCGCAGCTGGGGCTTTGTCCGCGCTCCCACGGGGAGCCGCCGGCCCCGCCGCCCGGCCCCTTTCTCGCCCGCTGCCGGCCGCCACCGCCGGGATCTCCCAGCGCGGATTAGGCGTGGCTGCCTCGCTGGGGGCTGGGGAGTCCTGCTCCCCCCATTCCGAGGAATGAGGGCCCCCCCCCAGCCCAGCTCCCCACCCCATCCAGCAGGCGCGCAGGGAGAGGAGGCGGCGGGATTGGTGGGGGGCGTAATGGTCCTGGGGGGAAACCTTGGTTAATTACCCGGGCGGGGAAAAATTCCGGGCCGGTACCGCCCCCACCACCTCGCTGCTCCCGGGATGAGATTTTGTGCAGGAAGGAGGCAAAACTGGGTGGAGAGAGCTGGTGACTGGAAGCCCGGGAGGACACGCCCACCGCCCGGGCTGCTCGAGGCTGGGGGGCTGCAGCTCCCCAACCTGGTCTCTGCAATCTGCGGGTTCTCCCCCAGAGAAAGTGCAGCTTCGCATTTTGCCCGCAATTTCTAGGGACCCTGATCGGGTCTCAAAATCTAACCTCCCGGACCTCTGGATGTGCCGAGGTCAGTTGCGGGGGTTCTCTTACCTTCTCTCTCGAGTCTGCCTGGGTGCCTAGCTCCTGCCTCCTCCCCCATTGCCACTGAACCCACTTTTCTAAGAGAAGTTGCCTGTTCCCAACCTGGGCTGCTAGCCCGGAGCAGGCCTATGGCACAGAGTGACTCAGAAGCGCAGATCCCTCCCAGGCATAGGCAGTCCTGGGGGCTCCCCAAATTCAGAGGCTCAAAGGGAGGAGATGCTTCCTTGAGCCCATAGCTCTGGGAAGAGTAGGACACAGAGCCAGCATAGCATTGCCCTGGAGCGAGGAGCACAGAAAACTGGGGTGAGGGGAGTCGTGGGTCACCAACCCAGTGTAAGGGAAATGAGGGGAGGGGAGAGAAGGAAGGTAGGAGAAGGGAGCGGGATGTTCAAGCAGAGAGCTCACCCCAGGCCTCAGCCTGGTAGCACCATCTTCCCCCCTTCGTAAACACACCCTCTACAGCCCCAAAGACAGAGTGGACATCTGGGGTTGGCCCAACCCTTGCGCCCCAATCCCAACGAATCCCAGGGTGCTTGGGGCTGCAGGGTGGGCCAGAGTCTTGCCCAGAGCAACTGCCGGCATTTGGGCTAACAGTGCCAGACGCTGTGCACACTGTCCCCGCCTGGGAACAGGAGTTGCTGCCTTCAAAGCCAGTGAGCAGGCGGCCTGGAGTGAATCCAGACCCCCTCCCCTCCCCAGGTGCTGCCCTCCAGTGCTTGGAATCCGCCTCATGCCAAGTACACTAGGCGCATGGGCCAGGCCAGCAGGAAGGCTGTGTGTCCTGTGTGTCCGTGGGGGTGACATGCGTGAGGATTTACAGTGCCGGCCTCAGTAGGAAGTGCGGGAGTGTGTGCCTGTGGATTTGTGTGTCTCAGTGAGTGTACCTGGGGTGGTGGTGGAATGTATTTGCGTGTGATCATGTGTCTAGATGTCCCTGAACCCAAGTGTGTGTGAGAGTGCGCTCATGTGTCCTGCGTGGGTGAAGGTGAGGGTGTGTGTCACTGTATGGGTGAGTCCATGTCTCCGATTCTGTGTCCAGGAGGGGTAGGGGAGTGTGAGTGTGTCCGTAACTGTGTATGTCCTGCGTGAGTGGGAGGGTGCGAGGGACGGGGTGGTCCCGGGGCGACTGAAAGCGCGCTGGCCAGGGCCCTGCGCCCTGCGCCCTGCGCCCTCATCAACCAGAAGAGCCCGAGCGGAGGTACGGAGCAGCGCGTCCGGGGTGCCCCTTACCTCCATAGTAGGTGTACGGGGTGGACCCCAACATTTCAGACTCGTCCAAGCGGCCGCCCAGCGGACGCATGCGCCGGGGACTCCGGAAGAAGGCGTGTCTCCGGGCGCCCAGGGCGCTCAGCTGTTTCATCCGGCGTTCTTTGGACCTTCGGTTCTGAAACCACACCTGGGACGGAGGAGGGGGCTGTGAGCCCCGGGTCAGTCGCCTCCCCGCCCCTCCCCTCCCCGCCTGGGTCGCCCCCGCTGGGTCCTAGCGCCTCTTCCGCACCAGGGCTCCCCGAGGCGGAGGCCGGGCCGGATTAGGCCGGGAGGGGTGGAGAGGGGCCTCGGCGAACCAGCCAAGGGTGAAGGATTTCGCAGACCCGTGGGGCGACTCATAAAGACTTAGGCTTCCCGGTCCTCGGCTCGTCCGCGGCCTGACGGCTTTATAAAGGCCTCCCGCCCGGCACGGCTCTCCCCTCGGCCCCTCGGCCCCAGGGCCGGGCTCTGGCCGTTTGTCTGTCTGCCCGTGCATGGCCCAGCGAGGGGGCGTGTGACGAGCGTCGCCTCTTTCTCTGCTCCGAAGGTGGGAGGAAAGGAGGGCTCCCGGACCCTAGAGAGGCTTAAAACCTTTCTTGAACAATGCGGGGGAGCAGAATTCAGAGAGGTGAAGTGACCCGCCCCAAATCGCACCTCCAGGAGGACAGCAGGGCTGGACTAAATTTTTTGGCTCAGAGTCCCTGACCTCGGGCGGGTGCCCCGCTGTCCCCGACCTCGGGCGCACCGTCTGCTTCTAGACCAGAATCCGGAGCGCTCCTCGCCGAGGAGGCTCCGGAGGCTCCTCCGAGGCTCCGGGACGTAGCAGGGCCAAGGAGGTGTCACTGAGCCCGGGCCGCACCTGGATGACGCGCATGTTGAGGCCGGTCTCCTGCGCCAGCTGCTCGCGGATGTGGCGCGTGGGCTTGGGCGTGGCGGCGAAGGCGGCCTTGAGCGTCTCCAGCTGCTTGGCCTTGATGGTGGTGCGCGGGCCGCGCCTCTTGGTGCCCGAGTTCTGCTCCTCGTTCTCGTTGTTGGCTGTCTCCTTGTCCGACGAGGTCGAGTTGTCCGTCTCCTTGGGGTCGTCCTGCAGCGGGTCCTGGAGGTCCGGGGACAAACTGCGGTCCGTACAGGATGACACTGCGGGGTGGATGGATCGGGAAGGGGACAGCGGCGTCAGCTGCGGCCCGACGCCTCTCCAATCCAGTGGCCCGTTCCAGCCGGCCCAGGCTACCGCGGGCTTCGGTGGGTTCCCTCCCAAACCTGCGACAGCCCCTCCCCCAGGGACCTGGCGCCCGCCCACTCTCTCCAGGCGGGGCTGGGCCTGTCGTAGGGCTTCCTAAGCCCTCTCAGCTATTGCCTGGGTAAGGGGGGCGGGGGGCGCCCTCTGGATCTTCCTCTCTCTCTCCTTCCTCTAGACCCCAATCAACGTCCTCCCAGTGCACCTAGAAATTACCTGGAGCTCAAATGACACAGAAGGAATTGAATTGGGCCGTTTCAAATTAGGGAAGGAGGGCCACTTGGAAAAGCCGCCTGAATTGGAGGAGGGCGGGGAAGGGCTGGCGGCTCCCGGTTCCCCAGTAGGACAGGCTGCAACGCTGTCTCTTCCCCAACCTCCAACCCCTCGCCTCGCCTAGAACTGTGTGGTGAGTGAGTCCGGGTCATGAGCTCTGCGCTGGGCACAGACCGCCCACAGGGGGCAAAGTAGAGGCTGGACAGGGCAGGAGGGCCCTGGGGCCCCAGGCCAGGAAGGAGCTGAGGCCTGCATACCTGAGTTGAGGCTGCCCTCCTTGAGGCTGGACGAGCTCAGGTAGTCGTCTTTGCACACGAACTTGTTCTCGTCGATGACGTAGAGCTCCTCGCCAGTGGACAGCTGCTTGTTGCACACCATGCAGGTGAAACAGTTGAGGTGAAAGACTTTGCTGCGGGCCTTGCGCACCAGGTCACTGGGCGAGATGCCTTGCGCACAGCCGGCGCACTTGGTGCCGAAGCGCCTGCGGACACAAGGTGCCCATCAGTGCGGGGCAGGCCTGCTGTCCAGTCCTCCTCAGCCCCTGACCTCTTCCCACTGGCCCTGGCTTCTGAGAAGCCTCCATTTCCACATCTGTCAAACACAGCCCCAATCTGCACTCCCAGGCCACAGCAGGAGATGCAGCACAAATGTCCTGGGCTGTTCTTGGGACTAGAGCTGGAATGCTTCTATTGGGTTTACCCGCACTCTACTGGGCTGTGAAGGGGCAGGCAATGGGTGCAGCCCCGAGCCAAGCAGAGGGCCCCGAGTGTCCTAAGATTCCTCCCCCATCCCAACCCCTGCCAGCCCTGCCCGGGCTGCTCCAGGCAAACTCCGAGCTCATGAAGGATTTGCAGCCAGGTGGGCAGGGTTTGGACCACTTCATGGCTTTGCCTCCTGGATCCTGTCTAGTCTGCTGGTGCCCAGGTAGGGCCAATCTGCTTGGCTGGCTGGTCCTAGCAGGGGGCCCCTCCCCTGGGCCAGACTTAAGCAGGAAGGGGGACCCTTCCATGGATCCCAGCACCAACTAAGAGGCTGTCTAATCCTCACTCTGGGCCCCCCCAGTGGAGCTAGGCAGGAGCTATGGACAGCAGGACCTCACAGGGGTAGACTCTAGGAAGCAAGGACCGAGTTCCAGCCACCCCACCCCCAATCTCTGGCCCTGGCAGGCAGCAGGGGAATGTGAACAGAAGGCAACCATAAACCTTGCATGGCCAGGGCAGGGATGTCTCAAATCTCCCCTTTCCCGCCTTCCTGATCTAATTCCTTTTCTTTCTTCCTCGAGCCCAGACAGAAAGCTGGTTTCTCCTGAAATAGGTGGTGCAGACCCCCAACGACAGGGGTGAGGTGCAGGTTAGTGGGGAGAGGGAGAACCCAGGACTCTGGGGACCCCACATCTACTCACACCCACGTCTCTAAACAGGGCGAATTTGGGTGACATTGATGTAGTGAGGGCATTAGAAGCCATAAGTCACTTTTGGCCTTATCCGGCAGCATAATTGGCCATATGCACCTTATCAAAAATCATTAGGCGCCTTGCAAGCACCGCCACATTAGGGGCGTTGGGCCTCCGGGGCCGGGGAGTTTACACGTGTAAAGGCGCGGCTGACATTTTCTCCTATTCAAATTCCCTAGTGCGGAGCCGCTGGGGCCGGCGGGCTGCCTTTCTCCGCGGTGTTGATCACGCCCCCCTTCCTCGGCGCCCGGAATTCGGGAATTCGCGTTCACAAAGCCGGCCCTGGGTGCCCGGTGGAAGCAGGCAGGGCTAAGCCGCCGCCAACCCCACAGGCATCCAGGCTGTCCCTCTGCATTTCCCAGCTGGGAAACTGAGGCCCAGAGAGGCGATCTGCCCTGGCCCACCTGAGGGTCCGCACGGGCTGGGGGGAGGTGGGTGACACAGCCCTGGCTAGACCCGGGAGGTCCTGATTCTCAGCCTCTATTTCATTTGTGTTTTTCAACATGGGAGAAAATGTTTAAGGGGTTAGAAGGTGAGGAGGGGGAGGTTCCCTCCCCCCATCACCAGGGGAGACCTTCCTCGCTGGGCCCCCTCTGGAGCTGAGAAGTTTCTGTTTGTCCAGGAGGGCGGCCTGTGGGTTCGCGCAATCTGCCCAGAGGGAGAAGCCCCAGCCGTCCCTAACTCCAGCAAAAATCCTTCCTCTGCCGGGATGGGGCTTGAAGCTTCCGTCCTGGGGTTGCAGCCACCGGGAAGGGGCAGAGACGGATGGAGAGCAAGTTTGTCAGGGCTTCCTGCCCCTGCCCCAGCGCCGCTCCCAGCCGAGCCGACCTGGAGGAGCCACCGCGAGGCAGCCCAGCGGCTCCTTCCTCCGCCTGGGCTCGGGCCCTTTCCTGGACCGAGGGCAGGAGGAGAGCAAAGTGCTGCCCCTCTCACCATCGAAGCTTGTGAGCCCGGGGGGCTGATGTGGGTATCGTGGTCTCCCCTTCCCCGACGCCCCAGTAGAGCGCGCGCAGGGCGGGCGCGCAGGCAGCAGGGCGGCGGGGCCTCTTACCTGAAGAAGTCATTTTTGCAGTAGAGCTTGCCCTCGCGCGAGAAGCACTTCTCCGAGAGGTTGGTTTTGCACTCGCAGCACTGAACACATTTGATGTGCCACGCGCGGTCCAGCACGTTCAGCAGAAAGCGGTCGAGGATGGGCCGCTCGCAACCGGCACAGTGCACCATCATTGCCGCGCGCCCCGGCGGCTCGGGCCGCCTCGCCCTCCCTGTGGGCCCCTGGCCCTCGGGCCTTCCGGGCCCGCCGCTGCGCTTCGCCTCTGGTCTCAGCAGCCGCTGGGCGAGTCTGGTCCGGACCAAGACTCAGCCGGTCAAGTCCTCGGGCGATCGCGGGCCTGGAGCTGGGCTGCCCAGAGTGGGGTGCGGGGTCGTGGCGTTCACCACCTCATGCCACGGGCCGCGCGCCCCGGCGCCTGTTCCGGGCTCCCCCAGGTGTCTCGGGTGGCTGCTGGCCTCGGCGCTGCTGAGCGGCTTTCCCCGGTGGCGGAGGCGCCGGCACTTTCCCCCACTTTCAAGCGGTCCCGATCCTCATCTTTGTCTGGCCGCCGCCTAATTCGCGCATCCTTATTCAGATTTGGTGACGTGGCGCGGCACGTAGGGGGCCCGGCGGCCAATGGGCGCACCGTGGCCATGGCAACCTCTTAAATTTATAGCATATCTAAATTGGCTACAGCTTTGCGGTCCGGACAGAGCAAAAAAAACAAGGCATCAGTATTGTTGAGTATTAGCTTGTACCTGGTTCGGAGGCTAAGTAAGTATTTACCTTCCAGTTTGCGGCTGGGGGGTGGGGGCCGCGCGATCCGAAAACTGCGTCTCTCTTCCTCTCTTTCTCTCTCCTCACAAATACCTGGGGGTCAGGGTTCCAGGGCCTAGTCTGGGAGGTCCCCCGCCCCCTTCGCCGTCCCCGGAACTTGCAGAAGTTGCCCGTGGCCGGAACGCGCTACGTACGCCTCCCGTTCCCCAGCCCAGCCCGCCAGATTGGACTCACCCACCCCCGCGCCTCTGGGGTCAGCGCCCCGGAGCTGCGCCCGCGCTGTTCTCCGTGCTCGCAGAGCTGGCCCCGGCTTCTTTTGTCATACACGGGGTTGGGGCCCAGCCGTGCCTTTCTCATGGAGAGAGCCGGTGGAGGCTGCGCGGCTGCTTGGGTAGCTTTCCCCGCGGGGCTGTAGAGCCCAGGCCCAGGCCCAGGTTGGGGCGGCGGCGATGGGGTGGTGTCATTAGGCCTGGCCCCGGACTCCGGAGTTTCAGGCCCGAGCGCGCCACTCACAGAGCTCTGGGGGAGAAGTGGAGAGGGCTGAGTTCAGGGTGAACGGGTCTTCCCGCAGACAGCTCGCAGGTGGCACTCACCACGTCTCTTCTTTCCTCGCCGCTCCTTCCAGATCCCTGGTCAGCCAGTCGGGGCACTGTGGTGAGTGGGTCGCACCGCCGAGTCGGGGGACGCCAGCGACTGCGTGGGCGTTGTTTGCACTCACACCGCGTGCGAGCTGAGTGTGCAAGTTCAGTCCCTTGTTGGGCGCAGGAGGAGAGGCGCAAGTGTGTTTCGGGCTCGGCAGGGCGCCGAGGGCGTGGGGAGTGTGTGGGGGGGATAGCAGGTGTGTGCGGGGAGGAGGTTGTGGGTCTGAGGGGGAGGCTTTCTTTCTCTTGGGGTCACCAGGTGCTCCAAATTGGACAGGCCGGGAATGCGTGGCCAGGATATTCGTTCCCTGACAAGCTCCGAGAAAGAGGGCTGAGTGGGTAGGGCCTGGGCTCCAGCGCTGGAACTAGTGGGCTTTTGTGCCCAGACTTGGCTGCGAACGTTTGTTTGGGTGTATTTACTGAATTTGTGCGTGTATGCTCAATGTTTGAGAATTGCATTTTTGCATCTATCTTTAGCATGTTAGTAATCAGTCCTGTGAGTGCATTTTGGTATGTGCATTTTTGTGTGTACAAATTTGTGTGTTTATAATTGTGTATGGTCCCGCTAACGTTTGTATGTATCAACGTGTGCACTTTTGTTTTTGCTGGGCTGCGTGTATGTGTGTACACTTACTTGAGACCGAATGAATGTGAGGGTGTTTGCAGGTGTACGTGTGCATTTGTGTAAGAGTATTTGTGTATGTGTGTGCAAACACCGATGTGAAGGTGCACTTGAAAAAATAGGAATATGTGTGTTTGCATGTAGGTGAGCATGTGCATGCCTGAGACCCTGAGCTGGATTGGGTGTGTTTGTGAGTACAGAATTGTGAAGATCTATGTTTGTGTGCCAGTCACTTTGTGTGTGCCTGTGTGTGTGTATTTGTGCAGACAGTAGAATTTTTATTCACGGAACTCTTGTTGGTTTTGGGGGTGTGTGTTTTTATTTGTGTTTGTATGTGACTCCTAACAGCACTTACCTTCACGGATTGGAGGTGGGGGAAGCAGGATTTGTGGATGCCTGTGTTGGGGCACAGAGATGCTCACTTGTCCCCCTGTTTCTTTTCAGGTCTAGTGCTGTCCCCACAGTCTCTAGGAGAGGTGATCTTGCTGGGGACAGGGAATTGATAGGTGCCTCTCACTGGGTGGAGCATTGACTCACCAGCCAGGCCTCTGGAAAAGGAGTCCCCAACCTTGTCAGTGTTGTTACCTGATCGACCAGCTTGTCAGGGGACAGGTGTCTACACTGCATAGCAGTGGTAGTAGTGAGGCCAGTTAGAGCCCGGCTCTGCCGGGACAAGCAGGATGGATCTCATTTGGCCTCCCAGGCCCAGCTGAGAGAGGCTCCAAATGAAAGTGCAGTTTCTGGCAGCACCTGGCCCTGCCCACCTGGGGCATGAAGGCTCCTTGAGCTCTGGCAGGGCAGAGACGGAAAGACACAAGAATGCAGAGAGGAGAGAGGCGCCCGGGCTCCCGGTGGAGGTGAATCGTTCTGCCTTCTCCGTCTTTGTCTCACTGGGGTTGTTTCTGTCTCTCCTGAGTTCACCACATCTCTGCATTTCTTTCTGTCTCTGTTTCTCTTTTATGCTCAGTCTGTGCTCTTTCTGTTTCCCTTTCCTTCTGTTTCTCTTTCCCTTTCATTCTCTGTTTCTCTCCCTTTTTTGTTTTCCTTCCCCAGCGTCTCCTCTGGGGCTTCCGAATCCAGCACCCGCTCAATGTGGAGATTAGTGCTTCTCAGTGTGCACCAACCGTACAGATTTTGGGGTGTGGGGAGCAGACTCGCACGCCCCACCCCCACACTCCACAGTCATTAAAAACCTCCCTCTGACCACTTTCTTCTCTGCTCCAGACTAAGTGCACGGAGCCCACTCTCCCCCAGACCCCCACAAAATACCCAAAGAGCCAGGTCTGGTGTGTGTTCCCGGCCTGGGCTCTGCTCACCCACCGGCAGTGGGGGCCCCTGTTCCCAGTTCCACCTGACTCTCAGGCAAACCCACTTACCCTCCTCTCCTGGGTTGTTTAAATGCCATCACACAGCCACCACGTTGCCAGGCCGGGGATGTTGCAGGAATAGGGAACAATATCACATAGCAGCCCTGAGTAGGGATGTGGTGAGTCACACGGGCCTCAATCCCTGCTTGCAGGAGATGGGGAATCTGCTTCTAGAAGCCCTGGTCTGACCTTCCATCCTACCCGAGTGGAGCTGCAGCCACCCAGAGTTGCCCTGGGGACCTCGCCCTCAGCACAGTACAGCTCCTCCCCAGCTCCCAAGCCCCCTGGCCCCAGCTGGGCTGCCCCAACGCCAGCTCAGCCTTCTCCATCGCATCACCTTCCTGGGTGCACAGCATCGGAAAATGCCGGCAGACCAACTATTAGACACATCCTACCCTAACAGCGCTAACAGATGGCGACAAGGCAGCGAAATCCCCTCCTATATGTAACTAATAAACCGCTTGTGTCTTAACAGGGTAATGCATGGAGACGCAATGTCACTTATACAAGATGTTGATGGAATTTACTATATAAAAATCTTCCTCCTAGAGTAAAGAGTATCAACATTACAACTCGACAGACGGCGGCGGGATAAGTAAAACAGACAAAAGACAAACAAGATAATAATCTGTTTCCAATCACTTAAGCCCTGTAGAGTTAGTAATACGCGGCTCGCATATTCCCCCTTGAGTTCGGTAATTAATTACCGGCGAGGAGGCGCACACCCGCCCCGGGTGGGAGTTTTGAGGCGCTGCTGAGCTGGGGCGTGGGGTGGGGGTGACTTTCTCGATTTCTTCAGTTGGGGACATGGCGCAGCAGCTGGAATGCGGGCTCTTCTGGACTTTGGGAGCTGACCTGCCCTGCATGTTGAAGAGGACATTTCAGTTGCACCTCCCTACTCCTCATCGGAAAGTCTCCTGCCTGGGGGAGTCTGCGGTGAAGCAGGAATGGGGGCTTCTCTGGCGGCCAGTCTGTCTCCTTGCTCCTCCTAAGACACCTCCTCTCTGTGAATGGCCAGGAGTGGCCTGCTTCTTGGGCAACGCGCGCCGCTGGGGGAACCCGGGAGGCCCTCTCCTTGCCCTCTTCTCCCCGTAGTATCTTGGGCGACACAGCCGGTCCTCTCCCGACTTCGATCATTACCCCTCCCCCCCAACACGCATACTCCCCCCACCCACCCTCCAAGAGCCAGCTCGGCTTTAACATTAAACAAACGCAGCGAGCGCCTCGGAGCTGCGCTCTCGGCCGGGTCTGCGCGGCGGCGGCGGCGTTACAAATTGTAAATTTAAATTGCTCGCCGGATTCATTACCTCCCCTCTTTGATTTCAGCCAGCCGTGAAAAATTATACTGGTGTACCACTGAGAAACTGTTTTGCCGCAAAGAGCCTACGCCTAATCACTGGCTTTCTCCCTCCGACAAAAGTGTAATTATTTTGTTTGGGGTGTAAATATAGACCGCGCCGCGCACACACACTCAGCGTCCCGCCGCGCCGCAGCGCACCGCCCGCTGCCGAGCCGAGTCGGGCTCCCGAGCAGGAGCGGGCGGGAAGGCTGGACCCCGCTGCCCCGGGGCCGGAGCAGGGCAGCTGGGTCGGCGCTCCGGTGAGACCCAGCGAGCCGAACCGGCAGGCCCGGGTCCCCAGCCTCTGCCCTCCGGAGTTTGGGGTTGCCCGAGGACCCGGGGACCAGTGTGCGCCCAGGCGGGCCCGGAGTGGACGCCGCTGGGGTGTGATGGATGGGTCAGGGCAAGAGCTCAGGCCTAAGCGTCCGGGCAGGGATGCGGGAGGGATGGTGGGGGTGGATGAATTTTCTGGGGACCCCGTGGGGGCAGCCGGCTGGGGACAACCCTGAGCCCCGGCAGGGAGAGTGGCTCTGCCTGCGTGGAACCCTAGGAGGCGGGGGCAATGCGCGGCTGGTGCGCCCCACTCGCGCTCGAGCTGTGGGCCGCTTGGTTTCCAGAACATCTCTGTGGGGCGCAGGGCTTTCCTGTCAGTTGAATCCTGCACGGCTTAATTAACGGTCTCGTTAACTGGGCAGGCCCGACCCGGGACATTTAATCAAAAAGTCAGGGAGTCCTCCCTCCCTTCCCTCCTCTCTCTTCCCTCCTTCCCTCCCTTCTTTCCTTCACAGGGAGAGCTTCAAGGGACGGGAATTAAATCAACCCCTCTCCAAGTTTACCCCCTTCCCAATCTTCCTTCCTGCCCCAGCTCCCGGAAGGGGGGCTCCAGTCTGAACTCAACCCCGGTCCAATATCTGGGCTGGAACTTTAAGGGAGCTGCAGGTGGAGAGGGCAGGGGTCCGGCATCACCGTCTCAATCAGCTTCGTGGGGCCGTAGCTTTGGGGTCCCGCTAGCGGGAGTCTGCTGGGCTCACTGCACCCAGGGGCAGGCCCGGCACCTCCAGGTCGGAGCAGGTGGGGGAGGGCAGTGACTGAGCAGCTATCTAGCCCTGAAACTAAGTGCACGTGTGGGCTTGTGAGCGCTGGCCAGCTCAGAGATGGCACTGGGGTGGGGCGTGGGGGTCCCCTCTTTCCTTAGTGCAAGCCCCCCTTCCTGGAATGCACCCCAGAGGTCCCACTCCTTGGGCTGTCTGGCCAGCTCAAGCAGGCTACAGTCCCCTGTTGGACACTCATACCCAGGACAGAACTCAGGCTCCAGTTGCCGGGAGAGCACAGTCTGCGGTTGATTCCCAGAGGGGGCCTGGGAGAGACAGGAGGAAAGGTGCAAGCCAGTCCTCCACCTTGTGAGGGAAACGTTAATGTTTTAATTCAGAGCGGGAAACCCCAGTACTTGGTGCAGAATGGCCCAGCTACCAGGCCAAATGCCCAGCAAAGTGCAGATTGCAGCCGTCCGGCTGCCCTGGGCTAGCCGGGGTCCCAGCCGAGCACGGAGCACTGCCCGATTCTCCTCATCCTTGCACTGGGGGCTGAGAGGCAGCGCCCCGGCCAGGGCTGGCAGGACTGTGCTTTCTGTCCCTCTGCCCTCACTAGGACTATGTGACAGTAGAGGCCATCCACCTGGCCCTGGGAGCTGCTTCTAAGAAAATGCCTGCAGCCCTACCCAGGTTTTGGAGCCCAAAGAGGGGGCACTTTCCGGGGAACCCTAACCTCCAAAATGAGGGTCCCCCAGACTTTCTGATTATCCTCCCTCGACCAGCTAGTCCATGTGTGAATTTGTGTCTCGCTCCCCTTGTCTTTACTCTTGCTTGGTCCTTGATAGCGCCAGTTCTCTCCCTCCCTCTCTCTCTCTCCTCTTCCACACCCTCTCCCCGCCCCTCCATATCCCACCTCCTTTTTGTTAACCTAATATGGGTTCCTTTAGAATTCACTGGACTTTGGCAGCCCGGGCGCTGTGTGTGTGTGTGTGTGTGTGTGTGTGTTTGCGCGTGCACACGTGTGAGCGCGCGCCCGTGCGCCTGTATTTCTCGGTTGCTAATGATTGTGTGTTGATAGAGTAATGCAGTGGCCTCATTAGCCTTTGTTTAGAAGGTGTTAAAAGGGAAATCTGCATCGGAAAGCGGCGGTTTACACAGCAGCGGGGCTGAACACCGGGTGCCGAGCAGCTGGGGGGGGCGCCCCACCTCCCCCGGCACCCTCCATTGCTGACCCCGGGAGGGGGGAGGGGACCAGGGAAGGCGACCCCCAGCTCCTTCCTCCCAAGGCGAGTATGTTTACCCGGCTGGGCGCCCTTCTGCTCTGCGGGGACCACAGCGGGCATCGCTCTTTCTCTGAAACTCCTCCGAGCTGCTCTCCAGCGCGCGGTGGCCTTTCTCCCCCAGGTTTCTTGGGGAGGAATAAGGGGAGGGCAGAATGCTGTTTCAAAAAAAATTCCAGGGATATTTTTAGGGGGTGGGGTGGGGGAGGCATCTTATTTTAGAGGCGAATCAGTCCGCAGAGGCTCGGAGTCTTCTGGCTGGTTGGTTGGTGGCGATCTGCCTGCCTTCGGGTGCCCATGTGGGGGCCCCACGCTTTAGAGGGTCTGCAAAAAGTCCTCTTTCTTTCTTCCTACCACATTCGCAGACCTCCACAGGAAGGGCCTTCCTTGCGCGGGAGGTTCATTCGTAAACTTATTTTCCTAGTCTACCCCCACCCTAGGGCTCCACGTAGGGGCGAATTCCGTGAGAACCAAGTCGTAGCTAGGCTGGCCTACTTCCCTAAAGGCTGGCGGAAGCGCATAACTATATTGAGCCTGGGCTAGAGGGTGTGTGTGTGTGTGTGTGTCTGTGTGTGTATGTTTGTGTATGTGTGTGTAGGATTTGCAGAGCGAGCTTAGTGCTCAGCATTTTTCACCCTCTGGGGGAAGCAAGGTTTCAGGCAGAGCAGAACGTCAGAAGAAATCCCTTTTATCCTGCATCCTACGAAAGGACCCAGAAAAAAAATATTTTGAGTAGCCTCTGTGGGTGAAGCTTGTTGAACTTGGAGCCAGGCGCTTTTCCTGGGCAAAGGGAGAAAACACTCTGGCGAATTTGTGCGGGCGCAGGTCGGGAGGAATGTATAGGTTCTGTTTGTAACACAATTCATCTCCGTTTTTATTTATTTATTTATTTATTTTAAATTATTTATGTATTTATTTATTTTTGCCGGGACGCGATTGCATCAGAAGAAAAAATTTCTCCTCTTTCTGGCTTCCCCCCTGCAAGTGTCGGTTTTCTCTCCCCTGGATTTGAGGTTACGGGTCTTGGGGAGAGGCTCAGCTGGGCTGGGCGTCCTTGCGTGTCCGTAGCCTCGAACACGCACCCGCGAAGCTTTCGACATCGTTGCTTTTTTGTTTGGTTGGTTTTTGTTTTGTTTGTTTGGTTTTTTTTTTTTTTTTTTCGAAGGCGAGGTGTTGTCTATGCACAGATGATGGGCGACTGGGGCCTCGGGCAGTGACAGTGCAATGAATTCTAAACCCAATCTGAACTCGCCACGGCGACCCCCGGCTCCCACCACTCACTCCCACACCCTGTAGGCGGAAGCGAGGTTCTGGGTGAAACCAGGTGAAAATCGGCTGCTGAGATGCGGAGCGATTGGATCAGGGCCGAGTTCGGAGGACGCGGGGAGAGGGTAGAAAAATCTCTACGGCTCTGCTCTGTCTCTCTTTCTCCCCCGAGCAGGTTTGTAGGAGAAGGCAGGGGCGAGCCAGCGGTCGCTGCCTGGCTGTGCACCAGCGCCGGAGTTTGGACCAAGACAAAGACAGGAGCTGTCCGCGGTGCTGAAGCTGCTGCTTGCCGCGGGGGCGAAAGGGCTCCGGGAGCCAGCCCTCTCCTCACTTATCCACCTCCTCTCTCTCCTTCATTCTGTCACTCTCGCCTTCCCCCTGCGTTTATTTCCCTTTAAGGGGGCCTCTCCTTAGAACCTGCGTCCTGTACACAGGTATACACACATATGTATATCAAAGAACACAACGATTGATTAAAGACCGTGTCTTCTCCTTTCTTCCCAAATAATGTTAGAAAGGTTTGTTTTAACTACACTCTAAAACAGACAAAAAGAGCTATTTCCACCCCCAAAGAAATGGGGATTATAAAACAATAGAACTAAACCACAACAAATGCCATGAACCTGTCTTTTGATTTATTCTGAAGGAGAGGCAAGGGGGTTAGAAATTTCGGCTTCAGGAATATCATATCCCTGGCATCCTAACTTCTTGGGGAGAGAAGTAGAAGAGTTAGGGAGGATTGGTGGTCCCACACAAAGGTGAATGGACTATGGCACCTACCCAAGTGAAGAAAGATGGCTTGTGAGGTTCAAAGTAATGGACATTAAGTTGACTTAACCCTTTGAGGCAGGGATGAGATTTGCAAGGATAACAATCTTCAGGATTATTAAGAGGGAAATGATTCCTTTTGAGAGTTTGAATACAAAAGGGTTAATCTGGTTCTTCACTTTCTAAATGTTACCTGGGCGCCTAGCATGGTGTATAACCAAGAGTATTCCTCTGCTCAAATTTGCATGCAGCATTTGTCTAAATAAATTTGTGCAAGGGAGAAAAAAAATCACATACTCCTTCCCCCTGAGGGGGCACCCATTTTAGTACACACAGATCTGTATATATTCCCTCTGGCATCTCATATATACACTGTCTCCCAGACAGCCCAGATGCCCTGGGGCCATGCCTTCATTTGGTCTTTGCAGCACCCTCCATGCCTCCCCACTGCAGGAGTGTCAGCATTGCCAGTACATATGGAGAGGGGGTCCCTGTGAGTTCAATGGAATGCAATCACTTTGCTTCCCTCCCTGGGCATTGTGGAGCTAATTTGCCTGTAAAGGCAGAGGAGCCAGAATTTTCCACCTGGAAGAATTTGTAATAAAGGGTTGTATCTTAGGGTTGGGGTAATGACACTCCAGTTCCTCCAGACACTGACTGTCATCTTCTTACTCAGACACCCTTAGATCTTTCATTAAGACCCATGTGGTCATCCCTTTGGACCATGTGCCTTTCGACCTCTCAGAATGCAGAACCTCATGGTGCCAGGAGAGAAGCTCTGACTTTGGGTGGGGTGGGAGGAGAAATTTTTAAAAAGCCATCCCTTGAGTGACCATTATGTGCATTTGATTTCTTGGTCTTCATTACAACTCTGAAAAGTACATATTTATCATAGCCTCATTTTATAAATGAGGAAACCAAAGCCCAGATATGTTTATGAAGTTACTTATAGTTATGCAGTGAAGGCCTGTGATTCTAACCCAGATTTCATTGGCTTTGGAGACTGAGCTTGCTCTAACATCCCATGATTTTCTGGGGCCACACTGGTGGTTACACTGTGGTTACAATGCTAACTTCTTTTTAGCACAATTCCTTTGGATTCACTGGCCATTATGACCTATAGTCTGGACTTGAAGTTGGTTTAAATCTTAGCTTTGAAAGCAAGAAATACAAATGGAGAGGACACAAGGGTCTCCCTTCATGTGGGTTGGGTGGGTATTTCACAGAATGGGACCAGCTTGATGTGAAAATCTCTTAGACCCACACTTAGGAGTCATCCTTGACTTCCCCTTTCTCCCCTGCCTTGCATTCAATCCATCAGCAAGTTCAGTTAGCTCTGCCTCCAAAATATATTCCAACCCATCTACTTCTCATCTGCCCCTCCATTATCACTGGGTCCAAGCACCACCATCCTATCTATTTTATAGAAGTAGTATCCTGGCTGGACTCCCTGTTTCTTCCATCTTTGCCCTCCTCTGCAATCTATTCTCCACACTATAACTAAAGTTGTATTTTAAAATCATAAATCAGATCTTGTCATTTTGCTTTTGACCCTCCAACAACTCCCCATTGCACTTAGAATAAAATCCATACTCCTCACCCCAGTCTGCAGGGCTCTCTGTGATTGGCTCCTGCTCACGTCTCCTAACACGCCCTCCCACCCCCGTTGTGTCTCACACAGACCTAGTTATTCTCACCTTGAGACCTCTGCACTTGGCTTGCCCCTCTGCCCTCAGATCCTCACATGGCTGGCTCCCTTTTTTCATTTATATCTCAGCTCCAATGTTAACTCCTCAAAGAAGTCTTTCTTAACCATCTTATCTCAAAGCACCCCATCTCCCATCACTCTTCAGCTCACCTCTCTATTTTCTTTGTAGCCCTTATCAATATCTAGAAGGATCCTATTTATATGTTTAGGTGCATATATGGTCTGTCTTTCTTAATAAAATATCAGTTCTATGAGGGCAGAGAGACTGTGTTTGTCTTGCTCATGGTTGAATCCCCAATGCCTGGCTCAGTACCTGGAACGTAGTTGTTCAATACATATTTGTTGACTGAATGAATAATGAATGAATACATAGAGCTACAGAAGTGAAAGATGAATGGACAGGGCTGAGAAGAGACTGAGCTTTATTTGCCCATCTTCTGAGAGCTGCAAGTGGAGCAGCTGGCTGGGTGGGTTCCCAGTTGGGAATGAGGAAGGAAAGAAAAGCTTCCCCAATGACCCCAGGAGGGTGCAGTCATTGGGCGGATTCTGCAGACTAGATTCAGGATCAAATTGGGGTGGAGAAATGGGTCTATGGCTTGGAGAGTGATTTTTATTGTTCTTGTTGGGTCTGAAACAGTCACTTGGTTAAAAACAAAAGGGTGACAATGGAAAACACAGCAAATCAGGAAGACATCTAACTTACATTTTTTTTTTTTTTGGAAAAGTTTAGCCAGTCCCATTTGTAGGGGAGGTAATACAGTATAGTGGTAAGAGTTCAGACTCTGGAGCTCCTAGGTTGGACTCTGGCTCAATCACTTACCAGCTGTGTGATACAGGGCAAATCATGCAGACTCTTTGTGCCTCAGTTTCTGCATCTGTGCAATGGAGATAAAAGTGTATACCTGTCTTATAGAATGACCATGAGGGATTGTTTTGGTCTGTTTTATTTGTGTCAGAGCCTTGTACAGGAGAGGAAAAAGGGAGCAGATTATGGTGGTGGTGGCTGGGGGGAGCAATGGAGCACAAAGGCTGGGATGCAAAGGGGAAGAGATGAGACTCACCTTTGAAGATCTCGTCTTCTCCTTCAAGGGCTCTTCTCTTGTCTGGCAAGGTAGAAGAGGGTTCTGAAGTTAGAGGAGCTGACTTTGAGTCCTGGTGGCTCCTGTGCATGGCAGGTGGGCACACTCATCCTCCCCGAGTCTCAGTCTCCACGCCTGTCAGCGGGGCAGAAATGGTGCCTGCCTGGCAGGGTTGCGGGAAGCATGTAGGGAGATGATGTTTGGGCAACTGGAAAGCACCCTGCATGTTAGCTGCTGTTACTGGGCCTTGTTTGGGGGCTACTTTCTCTACTCTTGACAAGGAGAAGCATATCTCTGAGCAGGTGAAAGTGAGTGAATCCATTTGGTCGGACCCTGGAATAGACAGAGAAGGAAGGTGAGGGCTAGCTTTTTGGAAAGAGGGGTAGAGAGCTATATGCTTAGAGTCATTCAAGGACCTTCCAATATCTTCTCTTAGGGCTGGGGCTGGCCTACCTTCACACAGAGCTCATTCTCAGAGGTTTTATCTGGGCCACTATGGTCACTGTCACCCTGCAGGGGAACTTTCCTTCACATAATAGAAGCATTCTGCAGAGATGTGTCTCCATTCCACATCTCCTGCCTCCTTGGACAAAACACAACAATATGAGCTCCTACTATGGGACAGGGCTTGTGCTGGGTCTAGGGGGTGGTGTTTATAAAGGTAAATTGGGAATATGCATTCCCCTTCGCTTGCTCATTTTGTAAACATGAACTGGATACCTACTGTGTGCCGGACTGTATCAAAAGCAGCAGATGCCACTGTGAATGAGAACCCCCCAACCCCAAACTGCTAAGAGCCTAGCAGGGGAGACCCACACATCAACACAAACTTCTGTGCAACACCTCATGTTACTATAGATATCGGAGGAGGAAGAGCTGTTCATTCATTTATTTGTTCATTCATCCACCAAAAAGTGCATCAAGCTGGGGGCCTTTGGTTTGGTTACTTAATCTCTCTGAGGCTCATTTTACTCATTTGCAAACCAGAAAAAATAATAAAGATAAAAGAAATTAATAATCACAAGGAGTCGTTGGAAGGATTAAGTGAGATGACAAACATAAGGTGCTTAGCACAGCGCATGGCACAAGGTGAATGCCCAGTTAATGATGGCTGCTGTTAATTATTAGTGATGAAATATTAAGCAATAACAATAACATTACAGACTTGTCGAATAATTGTTTGCAATGAATGCATGAAAGTGCCTTGTCTACAGAAAGCAATCGATAAATATTTACAGAATGGAATCATGCCCTTATTAAGAAAAATAGGAAGGGGTAGTCCCTTAGCATGGAGAAGGAGGGTGTTAAGAGACGTGTGGCCCAGAACCCCAGAGCTACTAATGTGATCTGTTAGGGGTAAAAAAAAAATCCTTCCCCCCACCCTAAAACCAGCAGGTATCTCTGCCCTCCCTCCCTCTTCTCTTTCCCCTTCTACCCACTTCTGTTAACCTGGGTGTCTCTTTTCCCCTCCTGTGTCCCCCCTTTCTGGGAAGCTGCCTTTATATAAATGGTTCTCAATGGGGGAGGGTATGATTTTGTCTCCGAAGGGACATTTGGCAATGTCTGGCGACATGTTTACTTGACTGAGCAACTGAGTGGAGGATGCTACTGGCATCTAGCAGGTAGAGCCCAGGAATGCTGCTAAACATCCCACAATGCACAGAAGAGTGCATCCCCCCACCTGCCCCGAATTATTTCAACTCAAAATGTCAATAGTGCGGAGGTGAAGAAACCCTGCCCTACATTCGGTAGGTAGGAAGCCCCCCTTCCACGGCCCAGGCCCCTGAGCTGGAGGCCCCACCGGGAAGGGGGTGGAGTCACATCAGCCAGGCCCCACCCACTCCCTCCTGAGCCAATGGGGAGCCCCGGCTGGTCAGGGCTCCAGGACCCGTTGCTGCACCGGCTTTTCCAAGAGGGCTCTCCCGGTGGGCGAATATTAAAACCTCTCAGAGCCTCTTTGCCTTTCTCCTTCTTCCCTCGCTTTGGCATTTTTGGGGTGCGGAGGAAACCAGACCGGAAAAAGCTTTGCTTTTAAGGGTGCTGTTGGGTCCCTCTCTGGAGGGAGCTTATCCAGGTATTGCACGCGGCTCTCAGCCTGGCCAGACCCTTGGAGCCTGCAGGTGCGGTGGGGGCAGAGGGGACCGAGTGGTCTGGGACTAGATGTTTGCGAGGTGTGAGGGGCTCCAGAAGTGCTTCTGGTTTAAAAGCCGTCCCAGTCTGGTCTGTTTCAGGGCAAGGGCATTTCCCCCATTGGGACCACCTCTCAGGGGCTTTTTGGAAAGTAAGCAACAGCAACAGCAGCTTATCTGGGGACCGCACGCGCTGGGCTCCGTGCAAAGCACTTCACATGCGTCATCGGGGTGGCTGCTATTATGCCACCCATTTCACAGATGAGGAAACTGGGGAGTGGAGAGGTTGAGCAACTCTTCCGGGGTTTCACAGCCAGGAATTTGTAAAGCCAAGATTGAATCCAGAGCTGTCAGATGGTAACTCAGCAACACCGTCTTCCAACAGGGAGGTTTTTACTTGATTAACCTTAAGTTGCCGAACTCTGCCACTCCTCTGCTGTGTGAACTTGGGGGAATCACTCTACCTCTCTGGGCATGAGTCTGTGAAGTGGAGATCGTGCCCCACCCTGCATCGGCTTGACTTGGTGTGTTTATTTGAACTTACCATCCTCCACTGTAGACAGGGGTGGCCTTTTCTGGGCTCTGATTCCAAGAATGTTTAGAGAGGAGATTAAGAAGCAGATGTCCCACCCCCCTGTCCCCTGTTCCCTTTACTTGATGAGGAGTGATTCCTTTAATGCGAATTCTCATCGCCTGAATCTCAAGCCCTTCCCTCCACCATTCCTCCACCTTACGGACATCTGAGGCCTGGAGCGGAGGGCTGGGATTTCCCACACGGTGGCAAAGAGGGCAGGAATAGAAGCCCAGGTGTCCCAAGAGCAATTGTGGCTGTAGGCAGCATTCAGTCAATGGCTTGTCTGTCCCCTCCTTCAAAGATTTCTCCTTTCCACCTCATCAAAGAATCAAAATGAATCAGCAGACATTTATGGAGCCTCAGGGCACTTGGTGGGGGATTGGGGAGCAGCAAGATGAATCAGACCCACTTCTTGCCCCAGGAGTTCAATGGGGAAGATTAACTATGAAACCAGGAAAATAAATGAAATGACCCAAGGAAGGAAGAGCTCGAAGTCACCAGGCTGAGCAGTGTACATAGCGTGACCTCTGATTGTACATATTCCCTGGAGAGAGTGAGGGGTCGGAGGAAAGGAGGAATTCTGGTCTCTGCTCTGATATAAAAGCACAGACCTGCCACTCCCTAGCTGTGAGACTGTGGGCAAGTACTTTACTGCTACGCTTTTCATGGCTTTTCTAATCTGAGACCCTCAGTGTCCTCAGAGACACTTTGGAGAGGGTAGGTATTGGGGACAAGCCACACTATGCATTAGGAGGCCTGGTTCTGCCTTTGGGCTTACTGTGTGGCCTGGGGAAAGTTACTAAACCTCTCTGTTCCACCTCTCAATCTGTGAATTGGGAGTTGTATGTCCCTAGCCCAACTTAACATTGGCCAGAGCTTCCTGGAGAACTATTTTTGAGCTATCTGTGGTGTAATGATTCATATTTGGCAGACATAGAGTTCTGTTTCCTTCTGAGGGAAAATTGATCTTGACAAGAAGCCACCCAGAGACCAGCTCTTCAGGAATGGGACGTCGTGGGGAGCTTGGCCCATGGGAACTGAGGGCTGTTCTCTATAACTCGTCTCACCTGGGGCTGGGACCAAGGAGACCGCCGGTGCGTCCTCTCTCGCCCCACCTCGAATCCATCCCACATTCTTCTCTCTTGTGCCTCTCCCCTGCCGGTGCCCATGCCTCCGTTCAGGCCAAAGCATCTCTCACCAGAACATTCTGTTCTCATCCTCCCTCTTCCAGTCCATCCTCCATGCCCCGGCCAGAGTGACTTCATTGCAGAACAAACTGAAAGGCAAGAGATGAAGCGAGGGGCCCGAAAACCAGCTACGGGGTTTGGATTCCACCCTGGAAGGTGGGGTGGTGTGGGAAGTGGAACCTCTCCCATACACGGCCCTGTCTTCGAGTAGGGTTGCTTCTTCAGTACTTTTCTCCCTGAGTGTGGAAGAGATCCCAGCTCATGGAGGAACATTTTGAAGATGAAGACAGATGTCAAAGAAGAATGATTGGCAGGCTCACTTGTATTAAATCCTGGTCCCCCGTTAGTTCGATGTGAGGCTTAGAAACGAGACTCGACCAAGGGCTTGAAGACCTGGAGGTTTGTGAGTCTCCAAGGGTCTGCCGTTTGCTGGAGGAGTTAGATCTGTTCAAGGGGGCCTGGGAAAGGCTTTGGGATGGAAGCTATGGGGAGGCAGATTTAGCAACAATAGAATGTTGATCTTGCCAAATGTTAGGGCTGTTGAAAAAGGGGGTGAGCTGCCCCATCCCTGGGGGAATGCAAGACACAGTTGCAGGTGTCGAGGGCCTCCCAATAGCGACTGGACCAGACCATGAGTCCCCAAACACCTGCAGACTAGATGCATAAGGATCACTGGGGCACTCGCTGAAAACCCAGATTCATTCATTCACAGATGGGGTTGACATCCACTGAGCACCTACTACGTGTCACGCACTGGGTTAGGCAGCAAGGCCACTATAGCAAGGAGACAGACAAGACCCTGGTGCTCACATAGCTCACCTTCTAGTCGGAGATGGAAGACAAGCCAGATGCCAATGAGGTCACTTCGCATAAGTCAATCGACTCAGGTGATCCGGTGGAGGTGACGGGCTGGGGGACTTGCTTTTGTATTTAGGTCCCAGGAGGTGATGTTTAAGCCTGAGTGACACTAAAATGCCAGCCATGGGAAGATCCGGGGGGCTGTTCCTGATGGGAGAGACGCTTGCTGGTTGGCAGAGGGGACGGTGTTGGGGGACTGGGGTCAGATCCCGTGGGGTGCTGTAGGGAATCATGGGGTGTCTGGATTTTATCTACCTGCAGTGGAGTTATCAGAACCCCCAGGTAGTGGGGCCAGAGAATCCACTTTTTAAATGATGAGGAAGTGGTGATGTTTGCAACATAAGTCAGATTGTGTCACTTTCCTGTGGGGGCTCTTGTCACTGTTGAATAAAACCCAGGCTGTCCCCATGCCTGGGCTCCCCACTGCCTGGCTGTCCTCATTCCCCAGGGCTCCTCTCTTACTTCTCTGCCCCAGCACCCTGACTTCCTCCTTCCCCACAGTCATACATGTGTCTACCCCAGGGCCTTTGCACTGGCTGTTCCCTTTGCCTGTAAACCCGCTGGCCCCAGATAGCCACAGGGCTCAGACCCTCGCTTCACTCAGGCCTCTGTTCAAGTGTCACCTTCTCTGAGAAGGCCTCTCCAATATCCCCTGCCCCCATGATGCCCTGTCCCCTCACTCAGAGTGCTTTTCTTCAGAGCCCTTCCTACCATCTGAAAGTCTGTCGATTACATATTTGTTTCTTGGTGTATTATTCGTCTCCACCCCCTAGAAGGTCAGCGTCAGGCGAAGCCCTGTAGCTCCAGGCCTGGCCCAGTGCCCGGCACAAGGTACCCACTCATTAAACATTAGGATGAAACATTTGAATTTGCTGACATTCGATCCTTAAAAAGTGGCAATTTCAAGTAATTCAACCTAACCTTGAATGAATGAATGAACACATGCTTCTCTTCTCTGACCCTCTGCTTTCTCGACTACCAGGTGGGGCCAGTGATCGCTGGGTGGAAACCCTGGGGACACCGGGTTGGAGGCCAGCCCCCCAGCTCAGCTTCAACTGCCCCTCTGCGTGGGAGGGGGGACCGTGGGCGCCTGGGAGGCCCTGCGGCTGGAGATACTGGCATGATGAATGGGTCGCGGAATAGGTCCTAGGAGGAGAGGGGACGGATGGGAATGACACTATTTAGCTGAGGAATGACCTCCTGACACTCTTCAAATAAATGCAGGCTTGTTATAGAGACGGGAGGCTGCCGCCGCCACCTCCTCTGCGTCTGGTGCAAGAGAACAAAACGGACTGGCGGTGTGTGTGTGTCTGTGTGTGTGTCCATCTGCGTGTGCATGCGTGTCTGTGTGTCTGTGTGTGTGTTCTTTGTGTGTATGTGGGAGGATGTGTGTCTGTGCGGTGTCTGTGTGCGTGTGTCTGACAGTGTCTGTCTTTATGTATCTGTTGATCTGTGTTTGTCTTTGTCTGTCTGTCTGTATTTGTATGTCTTAGTGTGTCTATCTGTGGGAAATGTGTGTGTGTCTGTATCTGTGCATGTCTGAGTGTGTCTGTCTGTCTTTGTGTGTGCCTGTGTGTCTGTCTTTGTATCTGTCTCTGTTTCCGTGTGCGCCTCTCGCGTGCCTGCGTGTAGGCACCACCTGGATCTATGAATAAAGCTCTCTGCACCCCACAGAGTGGTTCGTTTTCCGTTTAAATTCCAACCAATTAAACTTCCACTGGCTGAGCACCTACTGCACACCAGGCACCACACTAGGGGAGTAAAATCCAAACCAGAACCCCTGGCGGTGAGGAGCTTGCAGTGGCCGGGGATCCATGAGTAGGCAGAGGTGTGTTGTTGATAACAGCAGACAGTAACTGACCTCTAACTAGGTGTCTCAAGTTTGTTCTATGGATGTTTTAAAATCTCATTTCCACTCCTATGAAGTGAGTACTTATTCCCACTTTGCACGTGGGGGAGCTGAGGCACAGAGAGGGGAAGCCACTTGCCCAAGGTCACACAGCAAGTTGGTGGTGAGAAGACGAGAGGTTGGTCAAACCCACTGAAGATCTTTATTGATTGACAGAGCAACCATTTGGGAGAATTAATTTTTTCTGAATTATCGAACATCCCCTGGTTTGGGAGGACAGTTTAAAAATACCCACTCCCACCCATAAAGTCATACATGACCACCCTGAGGGCTGCATGGGCACCCACTGCTCACAGACAGGAGGGATGGGGCCAGAGGGCTGGGAGGCCAGGGGAAGCGCCTGGCTCACCACTGCCCAGGTGACACTCAGCAGGAGGGCCAGGTGGGTTTAACCAGGGGAAGGCAGCCATCAGGAGGGTGAGCAAAAGGCCTATCTCTCAGTGTGGTCCGAGGATGACCTGCATCAGGGTCGCCTAGGATACAGGTTAAAGATGCAGATTCCTGGGCCCACTCTAGACCTGTAGAAGCAGACTCTCAGGAAGCATGGCCCAGGAATCTGCATCTTTAACAAAGGTTCCAGGTGATTCTCACACTCACTCGTATTTCAAAACCATAGACATTTGGGTTACAAGGAGAACCTGAGGAAGATTAGGTAGTGCCAGATCACAGATGGCCTCGAATCTTATGCCACACTTGGACTCTGTTCTAAGGGCCTTAGGGAGCCATCAAAGGTGTTTGAGCAGGGGAGGAACTAGGTTATTTTCCTGGTGGCTCAGAGAAGGCTGGTTCAAAGGAAATAAGACAGCAGGCAGGGAGATCTGATGCAGAACAGGTGTGCAGTAACTCACATGAGAAATACCAGGGCCTGAACTTGGGCAGGGAAGTCTGGGGAGAGGGTAGAAAGTCACTAAGCAGCTCATTTGTGGCACTGGAGAAGTTGTGGAATGTCCTTCCTTGGGTGGAGGCCAGGACTGGGGAGCAAATGTCTTGACCTTCCAACGTAGAGCTCTCTTCCAGGTTTCCATCTATGTGTCGAATTTCACCAAACCAGAGCAGGCTTCCTGGAGGAGGGGACATCATCCCCCAACCTGGGTGAGGGGCGAAGCCTGGAAGGAAAGAGAAGAGATTTAAGTGTTCAAAGCCGCTCCCCCCTCAGGGGCTCCGTGCATCCGGGGAATTGCTAACTTCTCCGCTGCGACTTTTCAGGGACCCCTCCTGGGTGTGCGTCTTCCATCAAGACGTGGGGAAAGTTGATTAGTGTGGGCGGCAGTGAGGACGGTGTTTCTAATTAACACGCAGGCAGGGAGAATGCCTCTTCTTCCAGAGTCTGTATTCAACTGATTGAATATCAAGGCTGGGGCTGAACTATGAATCGTGCCTGTCGGAAAATAAAGCCTGGCTTTCCTCTCTTTAAAGGAGCAGCACCCATTTCCAGCGCTCTCCTCCCTGGGCTGGCTGCCTGGGCGAGGGAGGAGGACCAAGCCACGGAGACCCCTGGGGCCGGGTGTGGGGCCTCAGGGCTCCAGGCGGGACAGGAGGGCAGAGGCACTGTGGGTGGGTGGGGAGGGACAAGGCTCCGATGGAGGAGGAGGAGAACCCCAGATGGGTTTCCGGGAGCTCCCAGGTTCAGGAGGAGAAGGAAGAGAAAAAGAAGAAGGCGGCTGGCTAAGGCAGGGGAGAGGGAGAGGGGCGAGCAAACACAGGTTCATTAATCTGTAGTTCGTCTGCCTTTTCTGTTAGGAGGATGAACTTGATGAGTTAATTAAGTCGCAGTCTGTAAAACCAGTTTATTTGCATAGCAAACTCCTGGGCCAGTGTGCTGTGAGTTGAGTGTGTACCAGCAGACAATTCGGGGGAAATTACAGCCTCATTAATATGCTAATCTGGTTGCAGGCCTGGAACGGAGTTTTGGGTTGGTGGTGCTCGGGGGTGGTGGGTGTTTGGTTGCTTAGCAACCTTTTCTCCAGGTAACCCTTCTCTGGCTTGCCCTTGATATTCCCAAAGGATTGCAATGTGGAAGAGGAGGGAAGCGGGGAAAGCATTCTGTTGTCACAGAACAGTGGGTAAAATAAAAGGCAAACACACATGCACATTCACACACACAGCCGCGTTCTGCCCGGCGTCTCTGCAAACAGGCTTGTGGAGGGGGCCGGGGAGACCACGTCGGGGACAGTAGGCAGACAGCAACATGCAAAAGCACAGTGTGTGGTGTCTGTGGAAGTAGACACGGGGTGGTAACACCCTCCCCCCCCCACACGTGTGTGCACACAAACAAAATTGGCACATGGGTTTTGTTTAACAAATAAACCCACATAATGAGATACTCAGGGTATGTAATAATGCATACTCTATGCAACATACCCCATCTCACACACACACACACAGACACACACACACACACACACACACACACACACACACAGAGGCACCCAGACCCTGTGTGCGAAGTCTTTACCAAGAACACAATGGATGCAAATGCACTAAACACAGTGTGATGTTCAGATTATGCAAATGATACATAAAAACCAACCGTAAAAGGCACACATGAACACACACACACACACACACACACACTGCACAGAGCTTGTACAAATAGGCCCTGGAGAAAATGACAGGTAGGTGTGTTTGTATGTGGACACACAGAAATAGACATGCACCCCATGTGACGTGGGTGTAAGCAGCCATCGGGTGTAGCGTGCGTGGGTGTAGACACAGTGTATGACAAGGTATACCAAGAGCCCCTGGCTCAATGCACCGCGCAGAGCACGCACTGTCAGAGGCACCCTCCTTCTCTCTCTCCTTTCCCTATTGCATCCCCCCCTGGATTCCTGGGCTCTGCAAATGCTCCCATCCGAATTTGCCCAATTCTTGTCTCTTCCTCACCCACCCGGTTGCAGCAGTACCTTCTCTGGTTCATGTGCATCCAACAGACAGCATCAAAGACAGCCACGCTGCCCCCAATGAGCAAGGTGTGGGGCTCAAGGGCGTTTAATATCTTATCCTGCCCTAAAATAAAAAAGTACGGTGCCCAGACACTCTCACAGGTAAGGCATGTCCATGTGAAGATGCAGATAATTCTCATATTATGTGAATTGTTCCAGAAGGAAAAAAAAAAAGAGAAACAGAAAGCTGCCAACTCACAACTTTGACAGCAAGTCTAGACGAGCAAATACAGGAAAAGAATCACTAGTAATGGGAGAAATGCTTGGGAAAACCTCAATGATTTATGAGTGTATTTCCATCTAATTGGAGAAATTCACAAAGTCGGGAACATCAAAAGCTGGCGAGGATGTGGGGAAAATGAGAGTCCTGATGTGTGTGGGGGGCTGTTGGCTGGGGAGGCCAGGCTCAGGGGTGGTTCCTTAGGATTTTATGGTGTTAAATATTTGCATACTGCCCATCACTCGGTGGATGGATAAAGAAAAAGAGGCAAAGGAAGGTGCGCGTGATCGTGCATCGGCAGAAAGACCAAACTAGACCTGCACGGAACAGTGTGCATGGCCATAAAAGTATGGAATGTGGGCAGGGCGCAGTGGCTCACACCTGGAATCTCAGTACTTTGGGAGGCCAAGGCGGGAGACTTGCTTGAGGCCAGGAGTTCGAGACCAGCCTGGGCAACATAGATGAGACTGTCTTGACAAAAAATAAAAAAAAAATTAGCCAGGTGTAGTGGTGCATGCCTGTAATTCCAGCTACTCAGGAGGCTGAGGCAGGAGGATCGATGGAGCCCAGGAGTTTGAGGTTGCAGTGAGCTATGATGACGCCACTGCACTCTAGCCTGGGCAACAGAGCATGACCCGGTCTCTAAAATAAAAAAAAAGGAATGTGAAAAAGAAACAGAGTAAGATGTGCAAAAGCATATCATTTGTGTAAATTAAAAACAATGCTATAGTCTGTCAACAGCTGAGGGGACAAACTGTGGTCGCTGCGTGCGGTGGAGTGAGCACTACTCAGCCACAAAATGGAACGAGCTGCTGGTTCAGGCCACAACCTGGGCGAGTCTCAAAGGCATCAGGCTGAGTGAAAGAAGCTGACACAAGAGAGAACACATGGCAGCCTTCCATTTAGGTGAGTTGAGAACAGGCAAAACTGATCTAAGGAGACAGAAAACACATCAGTGGCACGTGGATCTGGGGTGGGGGTGCTGGAGTTGACTCCAAAGATATACAAGGACACTTTTTTTCTGGGGTGCTGGAAATTTTCAATATCTTAGATTTTTTTTTTTAATTTTTAGAGATATGGGGATCTCGCTGTGTTGTCCGGGCTGGTCTCAAACTACTGGCCTCAAGTGATCCTCCTGCTTCAGCCTCCCAAAGTGCTGGGATTACAGGTGTGAGCCACCACACCTGGTTGAAACGTTCTATATCTTGATGGCAGAGGTTGCATGAATGTACACATTTATCAAAATTTATCAAATTGTACACTTAGAACAGGTGCATCATTTTAATGAATAAGAATTACTTTAATAAAATTTATTTTAAATGATATTTTGTTGTAAATAATAAAATGTAAAAGACTTCAAAAATTGCCTCAATAAGTGATGACAGCTTGCCTTATGAATCGAGGAGAATGATCGCCTTAATTCCAACACCTGGGGTTAAAAAGGAACCACCCCACCCACTTGCAAACTCCTTACCTATCTGCTGGGCACCTTCTCTTTTTGGCAGAGCAACGAGGCCCAGAATCTCCGAAACTGGGGAGATCCTACCTTACTCTCTGTGTCTGGGGGTGCCTGATCTTAGAGTCTCCAGCGGTTGGGGGAGGAATTTAGCTACATCTATCTGGTGTCCCAACGTGACTCTGCGGTTCCTCAAACACTCTGCTCCTGCACATGGCCAGGCTGTTCCTCCTGCCTGATACACCCCTCCCATGGCAGAGCTGTCTTTGTTCTTCAAGACTGAGAGCAAATTGGCACCTAGAAAATGTTTATTGTGTTAATAGTAATTCCCGCAGTGCCGTGCATGCACTCTGCCAAGCGCTTCACATACATTATCTCACTTTGTCTTCGTAAGAACCTCACGAGGTAGGTAATACTGCTGCCTCCATTTTACAGATGGGAAACTGAGGCTCAGAGAGGTTAAGTTACTTGTCCTTGGCCACATAGCTAGCGAGTCATAAAAATCTATGAGTCTGATGCTGAATTCTGGGTCCAAAATCCAAGAACTCTGCTCCTAGATGTCTTGCAGGATTTCCCCTCTGTTGGTGTCTCTGCTCTGCCAAGAGGGCAGGAGTCGGGGAGATCGTTCTGTGTCGGAAACCTTAATGTGCTTGAACCTGAAAACATCACCTTGGGGAATGGCTTCATCCCTTAAGAAATTATAAATATTTCATTTTCCCTCTTCTCTCCCGCCTTGTCAGCCCCGAGATGGAGTTATCGACGGGGCCCGGGTGATGGACAGATTGGCGGGGTTCTGTATTGATGAGTTAATAGATTGTTGGCTTTTTTTTTTCCCATTCTCTGAAAAAAAAAAGAAGTCTTGACAGCTGTTTTCACTGTCGTGGGGGTGGGTGAAGGCTGATGGGGAAGGTGGCACCATCAGTCAGCGCGACCTTGGACATTGATCCGGAATCCGACCACCTCACATCCTCTCCACTGCCGACCCCGGTCGGAGGCCCCCTCGTCTCTCACCTGCTCGGGGCAGGGGCTCCTCGATGGCCTCCCTGCTCCTCCTGCTCCTCCTCTTGCCTCTCAATCCATCCTGCATCCAACGGCCAGAGGCACCGTTTCAAAGTGTAAGCCACATCCTGCCATCGCTCTGCTGCCAGCCCTCAGCTCTCCCCATCACAGCTGAAGCCCAAAGTCCTTACTGTGGTCCCAGCACTCTGTCCTCTCCTCACTTTTGCCTAGCCACCGTCTCTGGTGCCTTTGCCATTCCTCAAACTCAAGCGTGGTTCTGTCTTTGGGTGTTTGCACATGCTGTTCCCTCTGCTGGAGTGCTGTTCCCGCTGTTGCTCCTCTAACTCATGTCCTCATCTCCTTCATGTCTCTGTGCAACCAGCCCTCGCACAGAAGCGTCCCCCGACTACCCTGAATAAATACCTGTTCGTCCCCAGCTCCTCATCCAGCTTTGTTTTGCTCCACGGCACTTGTCACCTCTTGATGGTACTCCGGCAGTTATTTATTCGTTTGTTGACTGTTTCTCTCCTTAGAATGGAGGTTCTAGGAAACCCAAGAGGGTTTCCCCAAGAGGCTTTGGTTGACTTGTTCAGGGGCAGAAAATTACATCCCTCAGGCAAAGCCAGCTCACAGCCTGTGTTTGCAAATAAAGTTTTATTGGAACACAGCCACGCCCATCCATTGATGTATCGTCTACGGCTGCTTTTGCTCCACAACTGCAGAGTTGAGTCATTTTGTGACAGAGACTTGGAAAAGCCGAAAATATCTGCTAACTGGTCCTTTACAGAAAAAGTTGGCTGACTCTGACTCACAACAATGCCTGACACAAAGCAGGTGGGCAATATTTCTTTGCAGAACAAATGAATGAGAGTTGGTTTGTTTTAAAGATCAGACTCTGACCAGCAGTTTAAATGACCGGGCATTGCAGCCATGTGCAATTCTGCCCTTTGAAGAGATGGATCCCTGTGACCTCTTCCAGGACTCCCATGTCTACCAGAACTCTCTTGGTTGCAAGTAACAGGAAGTTGGTTGCAAGTAACTCGATTGACTGGAGCCAGAAAAGGAAATTTGTTAGCTCATCAATTGAAAAGTTGAAGGTAGACTACTTCAGGTACAGTGGGATCCAGGGGCTCAATCCTCCCAGGTTCAAGGCCAGAGAAAGGGAGAATTTCTACTTTTCCTGGGAGCATGACCTTAGAGAAGTTCATTACTTTTCAGAGCCTCAGTTTTCTTATTTGTTAAAGTGTGAGGAATGGTCGTCCCTGCCTCATAAGGTAGCTGCTAGAGGGAAATGAGTCAATCCAATTGCAGTAGGCTGGATTGAAGATATCCACTGCTAATCCCAGACCTGTGAATATGTTACCTTGTATGGCAAAAGGGAGTTTGCAGATGCGATTAAATTAAGAGTCTGGAGATGGGGAGACTATTCTGGATTTTCTGGGTGGGCTCAATGCCATCACAGAGGGAGACGGGAGGGTCAGAGTTAGAGAAGGGATGTGATGATAGAATCATAGGTCAGAGAAACAGAGAGAGAGAGAAAGAGAGAGAGAAGATGCTACCCTGATGTCTTTGAAGACAGAGGAAGGGGCTACAAGCCAAGGAATGCAGGGGGCCTGTAGAATGTGGCAGAGGCAAGGACATGGATTTTCCCCTAGAGCCTGCAGAAAGCATGCAGCCCTGCCAACACCTTGATTCTAGGCCAGCGAGACCTATGTTAGCCTTCTGACCTACAGAATTGTAAGATAATACATTTTGTGTTGCTGCAAGACACTAGGCTTGTGGCAACTCATTATAGCACCAACAGGAGACTAATACACCAGGTAAAACACTTAGCGCTGTGCCTGGCGTGTGATAAGCCCTCAGCGGACATGAGCCCCCATCATTATCAGGTAGATGTTACAATGCCCCCCACCTGTGCCCACCTCTTGGATCATCCCAGAAATCTCAGACAGGGCCCCCAGGGTAATTCCCAGTCCCTGAAACCGTGTGACATCCTCGGGCAGGTGCCAGGATTGGAGTTGGCTTCCCAGGAGACGTATCTGGGATCCGCAGCTGACCCAGATCTGCGTGGCATCTAAGAGCCACCTCCTGAGTCCCCGGCCAGCAGGCTGTCCTTCCAGGGACCATCTCCCTCCTACGAGGTTCCCTTTAATCCCCTCCCCACTAAGCTATTTTTAAACCACCCCCTGTCCCACTCCCTATTGATCTTCAACCTGTTACTCCCCGCAAGCACTTTGTGGCAGGGGCCGAGTAAATTCACCAGGTCTTTTGTCACCATCTGTCCTTTGCTCATTGAGGTCAGCAGGAGGATCCCAGGCCGGCAAAGGTATAATCTCCATCTCCTCCGAGCGAAAGCTTTCAGGGGCTCCGCTTGCCGATGGTGGAATGTTCTCCCACGTCAGCGTGCAGGGGCCATCCTTCCATCCTTACAGCTGAAGGCTGGTTCCCAGAGATAGCCTATGGAGTCCTGTGTCCTCATGCTCGTGGGGTGTGTGCAGGGGGACAGCTCCTGCTCCGAGGGCAGCTGTCCCTCGCAGGGGCTGCCTGAAAGGGATGCTGTTTCCATGTAAGTTTATTCTGTTTATTTCACACTCACTCATCTGGTACTTACTTTGTGTGAAGCACTATGTTTTAAGTGCTGCCCACGTAGTCACTTAATTTTCTTTACTTTTAAAATTGACAAGTAAAAATTATGTATACTTATTGTGTGCAACATGATGTTTTGAAATATGTGTATGTTGTGGAATGGCTTGATCAAGCTAACGAATAACTTATTTAATTTTCAAAGCAATCCTGTGAGGTCCGTGTGATTATTCTCTCCCTTTTTAGATGGGGAAATGGACGCACAGAGAGGTTAAGTAATGTGCCCAAGGTCACACAGCTGGTTAGGGGGTGGAGCTGGGATTTGAACCTAGGCAGGCTGTGTGTTTAGCCGCTACACCATATGCCTCTCAATGTACGGTATCAAGGGTTCTTCCGGAGGTGTGATACTCTCATTTCTGTTTGTTCTCCTGCCACCCTCCCTTCCCCTCCTATGCCTACCCTAGGGGTCTCGTCCATCCTGGGGGGTTTCTGGGAGTCTGGGGCCAGCTGCCCAGGACTTGAGTGCTGCTTCCCAATCTTGTCCCTAACACAAATGACCTGCCACCGACCAGCTGGAGCGAGGTGATGCTCTCATCACCCCTGAATGATAAGACCAGGCTCAGAGAGGTGAGGTGGTTGCTTGCCCAGGGCCACCCAGTTAGGAAGTGGCTGAAGTCCCCGGCATTCTGGCTCTGAAGCCTGGACCTAGGCTATGGGGTCCCCGAGTCAGGAAGGGCTCACCGTGTTGGTTTCCTGGGGCTGCCGTAATAAAGTGCCACAAACTGGGTGGCTTGGAACGACAAACATTTATTGCCTCCCAGTTCTGGAGGCTTGAAGTCCAAAATCTAGGTGTGGGCAGGGCCATGCTCGCTGGGAAGGCTCTAGGGGCTCCTTCCTTGTCTCTCCCCGCGGAATTCGGATGGGCGCCTGCAACCCTTGGCTTGTGGCGGCATCACTCTGATTCTCCGTCTTCATGGGATGTTCTTGCAGCATCTTCATATTATCTTCCCTCTGTGTCCAAATTTCCCCCCCTTAAGAGGACAATAGTCATATTGGACGAGGTCATACCCTAAGGACCTCGTTTTAACTTATCTCTGTAAAGATCCTATTTCCACATGGGGTCACATCCTGAGTACCTGTGGGTCAGGACTTTGACATACTATTTTGCGGGGGACACACTTCGATTCATGACGGTGACGTTGTCATGAGTGCTTGGGGAAGGGAGGACGTTTGCCAAGCGTGACCTCAATCCCAGGGTCTTTCCTTCCCAGGAAAGGGATCCCTGGGATTCGAATCACTGGAACTTTGTGTTCCTTCATCCAACAGCTTGTTTGTCACTGTGCTCCCCCAAGACAGCATCAGCTCCACAAGGGCAGAGACTGTCTCCCCAGCACCTAGCACAGTGCCTGGCATTCAGCAGGCGCTCAATAAACATTTGAATGAATGAATGAAGAAATGAAGGAAGGAAGTACCGCCTCCCAGTTCTTCAGTCTTTCCAGGCCCAGAAGGTGGACTGGTTTGTCAGGAGTCTTGAACCTGTGGCTGAGCTGTTAGCGGTTCAGCGTCACAGAAACCCCACCCCCACCCAGCTGCTAGCCCAGCAATGGCAAAATTATTAGACCCCATTATGAATTGGATTTTAATCTCCTGTAAATAGTCCTGCCATTATAGTGTCATAAGAAGCAATTAGGACCCCCTCCCTTCCTTCTACCAGTCACAGAGATGTTCTGATCTCCCCAACCGCAGGCAGGGGTGGGGTGGGGGCTGATTCGGGCAGAGCGTACCCCCACCCACCCATCTAGTGACAGGGAGGAGCCTCCGGGCAGGGATTAGAGAGTCTTGTGAGGGTGGGGGCTCTAACAGAAGGAGATGGAGTTGCCCTTTGGTATGAAGATGACGGTCCCAAGTCAGCATTTCTTAGGGATGGGATCCATGCCCAGGCTTTGGAAGGACGTGACCCAGCATTGCGTGCAATCTGCAGGTGGAGGTGCAGCGTGTAGCTTTTGTCCCCAGCACGCCTCGATGGCCTCAGACCAAGCCACCATCATCTCATACCTTTCAACTGACCTCACCTATCTCTCCTCTTTCCAATCTCCTCTCTGCATAGCAGCCAAAGAGAGCTCCTGCCCACAGAAGCCAAAGGTTGACAGAGGGGGAAACTGAGGCAGAGAGTCATTCCATACCTTTGCCTAGAGTCTTGAACACTTGGGAAAGTCAGGAAGAGAGGCATTGTCACCCTCTTCTAGTTCTCTTTTGCCCAAGCTCCTCTCCCCAGAGCCTCCTCCTCTACCTGCGGAGAAAGAAAGGACCGAGGGGGCCCCTCAGGGCTGGGGCTGGGGCTTGGAGCAGCAGCTGAATGGGGCCTTGAGTGGCGGGGGCTCTGCCACTGGGGAGGGGGCAAGACCCTTGGCCGTGAGATCAGGAGGTTCAATCTCAGTTCTCCCTCTGACTGGCTGGGGACCCCAGGCTTTCCTCTCTCTGGGCCTCAGTTTCCCTCTCTGCAAATAGGGAGGCTGTTTAAATGCCTGTAAGGTGGAGGGGACGGAGTTACTGTTACTGAAAGCTCCCTGCAAGAATAAAGCAGAGTTACCTTTTATCTCCTGGCATGTTAGGTCTCCAAGAGTGACACACGAAGAGCCCATCCCCCAAGGAGACTGCATGGGGCCTTCCCAAGGCCCAGAGAGAAGGGACATTCCTCCTTCACCGGGAACACTTTGATTTGCAGCGTAAAGGCCAGCCCTCCCAGGACAGGGCTGGGCAGGGGTGAAGGGGTTAATGAACCTGACGGGCCACCTCTCCCCAGAGGCCCCCACTTCCAGGTGGGGCTGCCCTGCCAAGCGGGGTGGGTTTGGAGGGCTCCATCTGGTCTCCAGTAGGTCTTGCCTGCAGGACTCAGAGTGAGTGACAGGTCACAGCAGGCCTGGCAGAGAGTCGCTGCCCGGGAGGAGGCTCCGGCCGTGGCGAGGGGGGGTTCTGAGCAGGCCCAGGGCTGCCGGGGTTATTGTGCAGAAGGAGATTCTGGGCCCCAGTGAGGGACTCTGAAAGTGGCTTTTTCGAACCCAATCTTGGACCACACTTGCCAAGGGCTCTTGCTCCTTCATTCATTCAACAAACGTGTATGGAACACCTACCGTGGATGTGTCGTCAGGGGCTGTGGGAATACATCAGGGGACAAGAGAGATAAGAACCCTGACATTCTGGTGGCCCCTTTAGGTGCTGTATATGCTGTGGCTTCTTTCCGTCACCATGATGTTTGTGAGACGTGATCCTGTTTCTCACGGCTGTATAATATTCCGTTGTAGGAACAAGCCATGTTTGATTGATCTATTCTGTCATTGACGGGTGTGGGGCAGTTTCCAGTGCTGGGCTATTTGTCCCTCCGGACGATCTTGTCTTCTTGCCCACATCTCCCCTCCCACCCCCACCCCAGTCTTCCCCAAAGCCCCCTGAAGACAGAGATTGGCCAGTCAACAGCTACCCCTCGGCCAGAGCGGAGAGATGGGGCCCCCTTTAGGGCCTGGCTGTCCCGTCCATTCCAGGCCATCTGCTCTGCTTCCTGCCATCCCACGCTCTCCAAAGTCGCTCCTTCCACTTTCCTACCTGGCACCTGGGGTTACCAGGGGCCTCTAACCCCTGGCAGACTGAGGGCTGCCCGGTGCCCCCAGCAGACCCCCACGGTGCTGGGCTCGCAGCCCGGCCCCAGCAGGCAGGTGCGTCCGGTGGGTGTTGGCTCCCACTGGTGTCGGCCCCCACCGAGCTCCCCAACCAACGTGGGTGCCCCGGAGGAGGAAGAGACCGGGGAATCCAAACAACAGAAAGGGGGGGCAGATCTCCATAATTATAGAGGAAGAGGCAGTGATAAAACGATAATGGGGGCGTTTTGACCCGGGCTAACCAGTTCTGGAGCTGTGAAGTAACTCTGAGATGCGTGGTGGAGGGCAAGGGGCCACCGCCGGGGCTGCAGCTGAAACGGCGCTTTCACAAACAAGACGTAAATTGGATGCAAACATCTAATTAACCTTCTCCCTCGGTTCCCTCCGCCGAGGGGGAGGTGGCCCTCCCAGGGCTCCTAGCGCCAATCTTCCCTTGGGGGATGGATTTGGGGGAAGGGGAGGGGGAGAAGCCAGGCGTTTTCTTTCTTTTTTCTTTTTCTTTTTTTTGAGCCAGCTCCCCTCTGGGTAGGGGCTGAGCTAAGCCTCCAGTGGGGTTAGTTTTCTGAGCCTTTAGGCTTGATCCCAGAGATCTGCATTCCTGCCTAATAGTCCCCAAACACGCTTGGCAAACCCACTTTGTTCACCAGGGCCAGGTATGTGGCCCTGGAATGACGGAAAATGGAGCATTTTGGAGGGTGTTTTTTTCTTTTCTCTTGGGTGGGGATTCGGTGCTGCAAAGCGCTCTCCTGTCCGTCAGACGCAGCAGGTACAAGCGCGTGCAATGCACCCTGAGCTCCCCCAACGGGACAGGGCCAGGCTCCACCCCTGACAGTTGTGTCACCTTGGGTGCCTTGACTGCTTCATTCATTCATTCACTCAACAAATATTTATCGAGCACCTACTGTGCACCAGGCCCCGTTTCAGGTGCTGTAAATACAGATCTCCCCCAAACCCAGGCAAACACTCCCCCCTAAACAGAACTATGTCTTCCTGGGTCTTTGGGGGGTGCGTGTAGGCAGTGGGCAGGGAGGCAGAGCATGAAGGAGGAGATGGCATCGTGTCTGAGAGCTTGAAGGCCGGGTTTGAACCCTGGTTCTTCTGTTTCCAAGCTTCACGGTGCAGCGCAAGTCCTCCAATTTCTCTGTGCTTAGTTTCTTTTCTTTTTCTTTAATTTTTTAATATTGACATACAGGAAACTTGAAAAAATAGCACAAAAATCCAGTATAACCTTAAATATTAACATTGGTGTTCACTTTCTCCCTCTCTCTCTCTCTCTTCCCCCCATGTGTGTATATATAGTATTAATATACAATTTTTTTTCCTGAACCATTCATAGGGTAAATTGCAGACATGGTGTCCCCTTCCCCCTAAGTACTTCAGTGTCTGTTTCCTAAAAACGAAGATGTTTCCACATATACCGTACAGTGCAATGATCAAAACCAGGAGATGTACACTGATACAACACTGTGATCTGATCTACTGACCTTCAGATCTCTCCATAAGTCCCGATAACGTCCTTCATAGCAAAACAAACTCCTGGATCCCATGTTGCATTCAGTTGTCCTGTCCCTTTAGACTTCTTTAATCTGGAACCAGTTCCGTGGGCTTCTGGTTTCATGACACTGATGTTTTTGGAGCAAGCAGGCCAGTTGCTCTGTAAGATGTCCTTCAGTCTGAGTGTGTTTGATAACTCCTAACGACTTCACTCAGATGGTGCACTTTGGCAGGAATCCTATGTAGGCGATGCTGTGTTCTGCTTGGTACATCGTACCACGAGGGACTCTGTCCCAGGGTGGTGTTAAAGTGGCACAATTGCTCAGAGCGGTGCCTGCCAGGTTTTCCTTCTGTAATTAATAAAGGCACATTGTGGGGAGATGTTTGAGATGATGTAAATATCTGGTTACCCTTCAGACGTCGACTCACTAGTTTTAGCAGAGTTTGATGACTCCTGCCTGAATCAATGATGATAACAATGATATTTCCTAAATGCAGATTTTCTAACTCCAATCTTCCTTCTATCTTTATTAGTTAGCTTTCTACTGGAAAGAAGAGAATTCTTCGTGCATTCATTCATTTACTTATGTCAGCACGGGCTCATGAGCTCTTATTCAACGGGTAACACTATTTATTTTGATCCTCAACTTTTCCTAGATTTGTCCAATGGGAGCCCCTTCAGGCTGGCTCCTGTGCCCTTTCGACGTGTCCCCATCATTCTCTGAGCACATCCTTACTGTCTTGCGCAGGCAGGATGTTTCAGGGTCTTCCTGTGCTGTCCCCGCCCCAGTGCTGTCATTAGCCATTTCTCCAAGGAGCCCTGGTTCCTTTTCGTGGGGAATGGTGTGTAGAAGCCACGATCTGGGTTCCAGGTGTGCTCACTGCCAGTGGGGGTCGCTCAGTTGCTTCATCTGTTAAGTGGGAGACAGTCATAGCTACCTCCCAGATTGTGTGAAGATTAAACAAACCAGCACCTGAAATGTGCTTGGAACCCTGCCTGACACATGGAAAATGCTATACAAGTGTTTGTCAGGGACATGAGAAGGACATACAGTGTGTTAGTGGTGAGCACTCGAGAGAAAAATAAACTGTGGGGGTGTTGCAATATTGTGTAGGATGGTCAAAGGAAGGCCTCACTCAGAAGATGACATTTCAGCAGAGTTCTGGGACGTGAAGGAATAAGCTAGGTCCATATCTGGGGGAAGCAGACAGGAGGGACAGCCTATGCAAAGGTCCTGAGGCAGGAACGTACCTTGCATGAAAGCAGATGCCAGCTCCCCAGACTCCAGGGAAACTAAATTTCTAAGTGGAGGCACCATTTTTTTGTTGGGGGGCACACAGAGTGATGTAGGAGAAGATGGAAGCCAAAAACCTGGCTCAGGAACCCTCAGGGACCACACAGCCGTCATGAATCAAGGGCTTGCTCCGTGCCTGGGACCCTGGACCCTTCTAAGCACTCCCCATGGCTTATCTCACTGGGTCCCCGTCATGCCCTTAGGAGGCAGGCAGGCTTATGAGCCCCATTTTACAGATGAGAAACTCCAGGCTTGGGCTCAATGATTTCATTTGGCCAGAATGCAGCCAGGAAGTGGGGGATGGGGCAGAACTGGGCTCCAAAGACTTTGCCAGACTAGAAGTGACGAAGAGGCAGGTGCTGCTCTCTCATCTCTGCTCTGTCACTGGCTCACTGTAAGACCCTTGGCTACGTGGGCCTCAGTTTCCCCATTTGCCTCCTTCCCGGAGTGGTGATGGTTCCACTCAAATCATACTGGAAGGAGAGGTGTGCGGGGCGGGGGCCACTCCCTGTGCGAGGCGGGGTGGGGGTGGGGGCAGTGGGCACCCCGCTCCACTTCCCTGCAGCCGCCCCTCCCCCATGGCGCCCCCCTTCCGCTTTTCACCCCATCTTCCCCAGGGGCAGCCAGCCAGCAAAAAGAGTCCCTCGGCAGCAATGATGAAGATGGATGTGTGATTGATTCGGCCCCCCTTCCCTCTGCCCTTCTGGTAGAAAATTAAAAGACCATTTGTTAAGGGGCGAAAGTCCTCAGGTGCATCCCGAGGCTGGACAATTTGTCTCTGTGAAAAGGATGCTATTATGAGAGAGGCTGGATGCAGGCGGAGGGTGGGCTGGGGGGCGGCTGGGGAGGGGGAGGCCCTGAGGAGCGAAGGGGCTCGGGCAGGGGTGGGGGGAGGCCCAGACAATGGGGGGAAAAATAATAAATACATCGGAGCGTGCCAGCCGCGGGGCTCCCGGCTGCGGAGGCGCGAGGGGCAGGCGGGCTGCTCGGGGCTGGGCGAGCTCATGTGCTGGGGCCTCCGAAGCCAATTCCTTTTTCATGACCCTTGTCTGGGACCAGAAGGGTGTCACCCGGGAGCTCTGCCGCCCTCCATTAAGAAGGGTTTGTAAATGACCCTCTTTAAGGAGCGCGTTTCTCTTTATAGACCTATAGTGCAGAGAGGGGAGGGAGGAGGGGGCTCGGAGGGAGCCCCCTCCACCCTCTTGGGGGTCATTAAGTGATTAGAAAGAAGGGGCCAGTTCTCCAGCCGCCATTCAGATGAGGGGATGCATTTGTCACCGCCGCTATTATTTATTGTTTTTTAAAAGGTTGCATTAGGCCCCTCCTGCCGGCGCTGCGCTCCCTTTGTGTGCTCCGACCTGCTGCTGGGCGGCCTTCTCCAGCCTCCCGAAGGCAGGGTGCCCGTCCCCCTCCCACAACCCTGGCTTGGTCCCCGTCCTCTCACGGCCTCCCTGTCCTCCCAGCAACATGCCTGTCCGGTCCCCTCACTGCGGCTCTTTCTGGTGGCCTGTGGCCCTCCTGGGGGCGCCGGGCTCTTGCTGCCCCACCCGAGCTCCGCATGCAGGATAGGAAGGTGAACCTCACCGTGAAGACCCTGCCCCACCAGCACGACCCGGGCGCCTGCTCTCCCCAAAGTGTTATTTGTTATCTTCTTCTTTTTCTCAGCTAGCATTTGCGTTTCTTGAGCAGAGTGGCTGTGGCTCGTGGATTGCTCTTTCCCCAGCACCCCGCACAGCGCCTGGCTGCAGAACAGGCGCCCAGCCACGGTGTGCTGGCAAGCACCCCTCGGGAGACGTCACTCGATTCTTCTGGGAATCAGGAAACATTGTCCCCATTGGATGGATGGGAAAACCGAGGCTCAGAGATGTCACAGAGTTGCATAGATTGTTGGGGGCAGAGTTGGGATTTGAGGCTGGGTCTTAACACTCAGGAGGGAGAAAAAGACATTTGTGGGAAAGAAGGTCCATCCAGCTCTATGATTCTAGAAAGCTCTTTGCTTTTCGGAAGAGAAATCTGCAGGTAACCAAGGGCCAGGGGAACCACCTTCTCCATTTTCTCGTCCAAGGGGAAGGAAACAAAGTGACCTTTAAAAAATACTAACTTGAAAATTTCCCTTGCCTGTTTAAAACCCAGCTCCCGGCCACGGCCCACAGGACTGGCACTTCCGCCTTCGCCTCCTCTACCTCTCCTTTCCTTCCTCCCAGCGGTGGAGTCGTTCCAGCCCCTGGACCTGTGCTCCTTGCCTGGAAGCTCTTCTCCTCCTCTTTGTCCAGCCCTGTTTCCCAACTTTGCCCGAACATTCGACTCACCTGGGCAAGCTTTTAACGCTCAAACCTTGAGTCTCACGCAGACCTGCTGACGCAGATTCCCTGGGGCTCCCCGGGGAAGCCCTGGGGGGGTTGGGATGCTCTGACTCAGGGGTTCCTACCCCTGTTCCCCACTTGAGCCCAAAGGCCATTTCCCGCCCTCCCCCCAGGCTAGGTCAGATCACCCTGCATCGCCTCAAGGCCTGCTCAGCCTCCTCGCCTCTCTGTGATGACAGGTGCATTTGACTCACGGGCGTCTCCCCCGGTGTGCCGGGTCCACAGCCGGATCCTCCGCTCCCTGCACATCGTGCAGGTAGGTGCTCAGCGTGGCTTTATTAAATGAAGGAGAAATGCGCGGTTGGCCTGGGAATAGAATCTAAAAGGAGATTGTAGGTGCGTCACCGACGTGTGCCCTTTTCTGCTCAGAGGTGGGGACATGGGTGCTCTCAATGAGATGCCCAAATACAGCCTGGCTTCCAAGTCCTTCCCAGTGGCCCTTGGGACCTCTCCCCACCCCGCTCCCCTGCACCTCCCTGCCTCCCCCTCCCTCTCATCAGCACACC